>JAYKKT010000091.1:41807500-41965000 GCA_036023115.1 Brasenia schreberi | reverse complement strand
TGGTTTCCGGCCACCACCTGAGCGTAGCAGTGGCTCAAATCAGAGTTGCCAGGCAAGCTCATAGAGTAGCTACCCAACAAGTTGGTGGTCTCCTCCTTCCACACCTTTGCTTTTCCCTCGCCATCCGAACACGCCAATGCTACCTGAACCCCTGCGCAATGCATGTACTCCTCGCATCAGCAATGCTTTCATGGCTTCTCGAGTTTGTTTCGAGTCGAAGTACAGTTGTACAAATGCAAATTTCCGTGTCACCTAGACACGTTATTTCGATGGTGTAGTATGTGCTAATGGACACGAACACCTTATGCACGAGGGTTCTGTCATGTAAGACGATTATACGGAGTGGAACCTACATCCCTGTAACACGATTCTTTCCTTTATATGGGAAGAATAGGCTGCAGATAGTTCCACAGCGAAACTAGGATCACTGTTTAACCCTAACCTTCAGTTAACCGACCTTTCTTCTTCCACGTTAGGGCTGCTTACAGGGCGCACCTCATTTTTGAGAGGTCAGCGTCTAGTATTATTATTGCTCAAGCACGCTTAGTTTCAGAGTTCAGAAAGGAGCTTGGCGAATCGCCGAAAATGATCATGCTTACCTGAGAGAGGATAGTCAAAGAGGCTCCTCCGTCCATCCTTACACTGGTCGCAGAAAACTGTGCCAGTGACTACCACATCTCCCCTCGTGCACTCCATAGCTATGGAGGCAATAAAAAGAGAAATCAAGAGGCAGTTGCAGAGAGAACCCATATCTCACACACAGGGAAAGAGAGACGGGGGCGGGGGGGGGGGGGGGGGGGGGTGATGGTTAGACGCGTTAAAATTTACTGGAGAGGGAAGCTTTACACGCATACTTTGGAGATGCATTTAATGGAGAAATATTGAAGTGCCCTGAAACTTCTATACTAAATCAAATAAGAACCCTGCTTCTTCCTAGCATTTCGTTTTATCACAAAACGCAACCCGTGAATGCTCTTTGCTTTCCCAAATTATAAAGTGACCACACGCTGCGTCTGTCTCTTTTTCGTCAAACATAGAACTTCATTTGAAAAAAGAAGGTATAAAGTAAACTCCGTAAAGCATTATACAACAAAGAAAAGGAAAAATCTCATTATAGAATATAGTAATCTTTTATTAGATAAAGATAATGCAGGCATAAAACCGGTCCACTCATCGCTCGATCATTTCCTTGCTCCCCCCTCTCTTTTTACCTTATAGGAAAGGAAAAGGAGGAGGAAGGAATACCTTATAGGAAAGGAAAAGGAGGAGGAAGGAAGAGAATGAAAATGGAGAGACAACCAATACATAGTCAAACAGTCACTCCTAGATATAAAAGATTACTCCCTCGTATATCCGTTTAGTCTCTCTTTCTCACTTTTAAAAAAAAAAGAAAAAGTGAGAAAGAAAGAGAGAGAAAGAAGAAGAAGGAGAGAGAAGAAGTGGGAAGCAAACAACCACCTTTCTCCATGACTGCATGTCTCATTTGAATTAAATAGGTAATGCTAACATATACGCACACACACACACACACACATATATATATATATATATAACACTGGTTGGAGGACTTACACAAACTTAGCCAAATTATAACTTAAGCCAAGGCATTTTTTTAAAGATTTCTTATAAAATGAAATATTTGGTCATTTAATATTATAGCAGTCCGGTTAGTTAGTTAACATTTTTTACAAACACACATGTACTTAACATCATACATTCTTTAATAAACCAGCTTCTACCGTTCTACGAGCTAACTCGTGAAATCCTACACCAAAGGACTTTGAATCTTTACCAATAGCTGGGCTTGTATTTGAATTAACTCAAGACTTTGGGGAATTGGAAAATTTCCTTTTCGTAACGTGGTAGAGAAGACAATTCTTTCTTTTTGTTGCATATTGGAACTCTGATGAACTCAACCTGCTTAGCCATTCGTGCAGTCCCAACGTCGCCCATGAATGCTATTTTCACAAACAGTTCGGCCAGTTCTAATTTAATAAGTAGCTTTTGCCCTCAGGCAAGTACCTGCAGGTTGATAAAAAGCATAGCACCATTTTTTTATTTTGTTTTAGGAGAAAATGGTAGTAAACATATCTTTGTAATTTTTTTTTGTATTGGACAGCTAAGTTTACACATATGCGCTCTCTCAGGCATTGAACTCGCGACGATCAAGCCGAATGTTCTTTTCTATAGATCCCGTACCAACCAGAGCATTAGCTCTTTGTGGTAGAATAGGACTAAGATAATGTAGAAAGATTGTTTAAGTGTTTTATGTGCCAAGCATAGCTTAAATAATGCTTGTTACTTTAGTGGGTTGTTAGTCTTGGCAAATAACATCTAATCTCGGTTCGAAAGATTACACATGATTCTCTAAGAAATTAGTATAAGAATAACCAGACCCGGCCTGCCTCGATCAACCGATGCAAAGCCATTGATCGTATGAATTCTATTCATCATGCTATATAATGAATTTGTTTTAGGGGCCATGATCAGATTATGTTAATGGCGTAGATGAACGCTTTGGACTAATATGCTTCATGTGACCTCAATTTTGGATTGGTTAAACCCGTATTCGTGCTCCAAACAGGTCAAATAGAACCAGGTTTATGGATTACAAAAATGTTTAGAAATACAAAACATAAAAATGATGTACTTATTAGTGCCATGGTCCTAAGATTGGTTTATGGATTCCATATAGGATCTGCATAAGGACTGGCCATTTCTCACATGACACGAAAACACGATACGAACACAACTTGAAAAGTCTGTTTTTTGTCCCACAACAGTATCAAAAAAAGAAAGCAGTCTTGTGGATTGACCTTTCTTACACACAAAGCAGAAGGTTGCTGGCAACTGCAAGCCACGATGTGGGAACACAACACGAAAAGTCCATGTTTGTCTACTTGAAGTGATACAGAAAAATTGGGTCATATTAGGGTCGACCGTTTCATTGACACGAACATGACCCGATGTGCAAAATTGGCAACCTTAATAGAAATTAGATATGGATCTGGTATTAGCCTCCCAAATTCGGGCCACAACCTTGATCTACATAGATTGTGACCTGGTCTGACCCGTTGGGTGCATTAGTTGAATAGGGACCATTTAGTGACCTTTTCACATTCGTCATAAACAAAACTACAATGGAAAACAAAATTTATGGCGCATTTATCACCCACAACAAGAACCGCATGAAATGAATGGAAAAGCATGTGTGTAAAATTTAATGGAAAGGCATGGTTATTCTTTTGGGCAAGGGTAAATTTCATGGTGCTGCATGAAATGGGTCGGGTGCGAATGGATCTGATGCTGCAGGATGGATTCTAAAAGTCAAGCCATTTGCATTTCAATTGTTGGAATTTTAGGGTTTCAACTTAGGGGAAGATGTATTTTTCACGAGAAATTTGCCACAACCACGTAACTGGCATCTTGAGTACCTCCTTTGGAACTCACAATCATGGGTGAGGGAATAATTTGGGTATAGGCCAAATCGAATTGGATCCAGAACGAAACTGAAATGGTGTATTCAAATTGTTGTAATCCGAATCAGACAGATAATCCGCAATGCCAATCATCCTCTATGACTTACCGCAGGTCCTTCCACCTATACATGGCTGGTTCCAGTTCCCCAGGAGCCAGGAAACCGAAATGGAACAGGGACCAAGCCGGTTCTGGTTCAGAACTGCCAACTTCAATTTGAGCCACAAACTGGAAAAGTAGAATAAAAGTTTAAAAATTCAAAAGATAATAAAGGATTGAACGAACTGGGGTCTGAAGTGCGAGTTCCAGTTCCATAGAGGATGAAACTGGTTTGGCTCTGGCTCCGGATCAAGTCTGGCTGATTCATAGCGCGGTCCTGTTCCAACCGGCCATGTCTGTTTCCACCCTCGAGGCAGTTGTTTGATTTACTTTGAAAAGGTGGGCGGTGAAGCCGTGATTTATGAAACCTTAGGTGGCCTTTCGTTAATAGCTGGCCAGTTGGGATCCTGTTTGTCATTTCGTGAAGAAAAGAGTTTAGTGGCATAGTGGAACATCAGGTTTGCAGAGATCCAAAGCTATCAAATAAACTCCCCATACAAGTTATTTATTACCAGAAGGCGCCTACTTGCGGAGGCAATAACGTCTTTTGGGTTTCAAAGCTCAAATGCTGATATAACACAAAATAAGAACTCAATCGCAGCTAGAAACCTATATAGCCGATGTACATGGTGTCGAATAAGGCTTGTTTCTGGTTTTGGTATGCATCTCGCAAGAATTTATTGTCTCACTGGGATTTGCTTTGAACTTGATGCAATACGTTACAGAAAACAACTATAAAATGGTATTAACAAACCCTAAAGTCAATTCCTTCTTTTCCAAAAAAAGACTTGATAAAATGCCAACAATATGATCCATGCGATAAGAATATATTCTTAAATGGTTCTGTTCTGATGCTTAAAGTGGTGAGATTCCCAAATTATCTAAAGCCAACTTAGGGTTTGGACCAGCTCACCCATACAGGTTTGACCGTGGATTGAGGCTTGAAAACAAGATCTTGATTGTGAGAAATGAACTTTACTTTATCACATCTCATCATTTGCATATGGTAGCAGAATAACTAAATTAAATCGCATTTAACACCACAATTTTCTTGCTCCTTTTCAAAAGCTCCTATAATCTAATCTCTTTCAATGGATGCGTTTTACACCGTATCAATAACAGCGAATCAGATACTGTCTCGCTGCATGATACAGCCTTTCCCAAATATCGCTTTTGTAGAGATCGGCTTCCCATTCGTCACGACAGATTTTCATTAAGAACAGAGCGAGATTGGGAAATGCAGCTCAAACTATTCTTCACTGCTGCATAAAAGATGGCCATAAGTTTCATAGTTTCTGGCCTTGGTTGGCCCATATCCAAACCTCCAAGTGGCCATGGAACAGGAAGGAACGAATGCCACACGCTTGCCATGATTGCATAGAGCCTCATGGTTCTCTCAATTCCAACCCGTCTGACACCCGTTCCTTAACTGAGAAACCTAGCATCCACTGATGATTCCTGTTCTTAGCACACCTCCAATACCACCCGCTGTCAATTCCCTCAAGAGCATAGGCAGTAAAACATTCAGTATGGCTTGTTCTACATCAGTTAAGGCCACAGTGACGCAGTTCAAATTAATCTGCCTGCTTCTTCTGCACCTGTCTTTCGTATTCCTCAACATTCTGTTCCAACCTTTGGCATCAAACAGTATGGCTTCTCATTGCTTACGAGACTACCCTACAATTCGGCAGCTTTGGAAGCAATTCCGATTTCAAGGAATAGATGAATGCAAGAATGTGTCAAGAGATTCATGGTGAGAAGTGTAGCCTGTTTGCAGCAAGTGTAGATGAATGCAAATGGTTGGACGGGGAGAGTTGAAGATGTTTGAAGCAAATGTATGATCACGCATGGAAAGAGAACCAGGTAAAAGTTGATATGGCACTTATAAAAGATCAAATGAGAGATTAATGAAGATAGAATGTAAGAACAACTAAGAGACCCCACATACTTCGGGATAAGGTTTGCTTTTGTCAGAAACTAATAGTACCACATTGCAAATGATTCACAAACCAAATACCAGCCAAGTGTTTAGGAGCGGCTATCTCCTCTGGTTTTCAGCATTCAGGCATGTTCCCTGTCGAGAAACGTGTTTCACCCTTCTTTCCCGTTCGCACTACTGGCTAATGAAGTATGAGTTTGCCATAACATATTGTAATCAAAGATGCAGGCTGCAGCCCATCAGAAACGGGCAAACAAGACATTCAGTAATAAATTATTCTCTCAAACAAGTCATTCCATGGTCAAAACAAACACAGGAAAGCACAAGCTATTATCATTGACCAAAATCCATCTTTGGCAAAGCTGATGGAAGGTTTAAAAAAATCTTGAGCTCGTGCAAGGAACTGAAAATAGCAAAAAACATTTAACTACCAAAACTAACTTGGTGCAGTCCGCAACCCAGAGAATAAACATAGAAACACAAAGATAAAAATGAGAAAGGTGAAAGTCAAGAGACACTTCTCATCTCCACGCAATCCACTCCACAGCTACAGCACCGCAGAAGCTTTCATAAGATGAATAAATATTAAAGAGGTTTCCATTCAGTTGCTTGTGGGACCTTCAACTCCATTAGTGCCTTCTGTTGTCTCTTCATCATCAGCCATCCTATGGTTTGTATCAGAAACTATAAAAGATAAAGGAAAATGGAAAGGAAACACAAGGCAAAAGGAGCTGAATCTGAGTGTACGAGTCATTATATTCTCAACCAATTTCAAAATTGAATCTGTTTTCCAAAGAATCAGCATAGCCGAACCAAGTTGTAGATTCCCCAGCTCTCAGTTAGGTACATGCTCAAGGCATACTCCAAGCCCACGAGTGCTAATAACATGTAAAAAAGATGAAACTTGGGAGGGCACCACTGACTCAATCGACAGTCGACACACATTTTTCATGAGAAGCACATGAATACTTGCATCAGGCACAAAGTATGCAACCACAGATCACCCAGTTACCAGGCAAACACTTTTGCACAAAGGATTCACAATCCGCAAGTTAGAAATCATTAACAATTTATCGAGAATGGGATCCTCAATTTGTCATAAATGACATCATGGCTTTTATAGCACAACTAGTTATATGAATGACTATAATATTAACATCTTTATGACAATGTTGCAGCACCTAGAGTGAATTTATTATAGCAATTGCCATGCATTATCTAGTATATCGGTTTTGCTGTTATTTAAATTTTAAAACATAAACATTGCAAAAAAATACAGAATGCTAAACTTAAGGCACCAGTAAAAAGTTCACTAGAACTAATCTATCTTTACCAGCTCGAAGACACCTTCATATTACTCCTCAAGTGCCAACGTATACATGATCCTAGATCACCAAGCATAATATATGCTTTCAATCAACGAGTGAAGGAAATACTTATCAGGCAGAGATAAAGATTATAGTTACACATGAGGCAAATTAAGAAGCGCAATCTGAATTAATGCAGGCCAGCTTCTTTGGCTCCTCTTGCATATGTACACCTTCCTCTCTTCAAGACCAACCCCTTTCTCTATGAAAGTCCCATAAGTATTATTATATTCATTAATAGTCATCAATTTAAATTTCAAAAATGAGGCCTGATGGCGATGTATACATATGATTTGGTTTGTTTTGACGTTGAATTGGTGTGGTGTGTTTTACACTGTAGAATTTTTTTCATGATCTTAAAATGTTCTTTTAGTTTTTTTATGATTTTTGTTTAAAAGAAAAAGTTTTTTAAAAATCACCTGTATTGTATTGTATTGTATCGGTACAGGTGTATTGGTGCCGAGTGCGATATGGTGTCCAATATGATATTTACAACATTGATATGAAACCCCAAATGCATCTATTATGCACAATAGAAAGCTAAAACTTAAATTATATAACCATGTAGAATACATAAAAGGCAATATTGGCTTCAAACAAATACCACTTTCTTCATCTACACCACGCGGGAAGGCCTATTGGAACTTAGCCCATCCAAGTTAAATCTTCATGCTGATTTCACATGCGTTCATCATCAAGAAACATCAAACAAATGTCATGTTCCTATGTAATATTGGATGCAACTTACGAGCTAAACACGAGCCGACAACAGATTAAAACTTTCTCTAAAGGTATTCAAAATCACATATCGTGTTTGTCACATTAGGATGCAAGTTTCAGAATTCTCAACCAGCAGCAGAGGTACCAAATCAACAATTGGTTGAAATAGAATACTAATCCTTATTAAAAAGAATCTTATGTCATGCAAAACTAATCTCTTTTCACCGAAAACCGTATGTACTCAGTGAGAGCAAATCCGCGCTTAGCATCCACAACTCAAATTTTCAGAAGCGCAACACACCCTAGAAACAGAAAAGTTCCACCAAGAAAACATATGAATTCCACACTTGACGCGGTTAAGGACTCAATCATAGAACAGAAATTTCAACGAAAACCAAAGAAGCTACACAAAATTGATTCATTAAACGCTCACCTCGCTGGGCCATCTGTCAAATCAGGTTTTTTCCAATTCCTCTCCGTCTTGTCGTCAAGGGAGGCCGCCCTCCCGTTCCCAAAACCCTTCCTTCCAAACGACCCATCGTTCCGCTCCAGCCGTGGAGCGGCCCAGGCATCCGCGTCCTTGATCTTTGCCGACTCAAGCTTCTCCTCGATCTTCTTCCAGTCCTGCCCCTTCTCCGCCAACACCTCCTCCCTCGGCCTTGCCTCCCCGAACGGGTTCGCACCCTTGGGCCTCTGTGTGGTCCCAGACGCACTCTGAGCCTGTTGCTGATCAGCCTTCCCGTTCAACGGTAACGTCCTGGGCTGCAGCACAAGACGAGGCCGTGCTTCCGACCCTGAACCATTGCTATCTTCCGCCTTCCTCCCCCACGAGTCCGACGCAGCCCCTCCGCCGAACATCTCAAATCGCTGACGGCTTCCTTCCCGCTCTCTGTGTCCACCAAAACCGCCAGAGGACGACGCAGATCTGCTCTTATTCGAATTCCAATTATCCGATTCGTCCGCCTTCGATTGTGATTCAAAGAAGCCCCTCTCCCGTCGCTCCGGCAACGGCTTCTTGCCGGCACCCCAGTCGTCTATCTCATCCGCACGAGAAGAAGCGAAATCCCTGTTACCACCACCAACGCCTCCATCCTCACGACGGCTCCCGCTGCTGTATCCCCGTTCCCCTCCTGCACTACCGGCACCGCTCCCAAATCCGTCACGGTCACGGCCGTAGGATCGGAAACCGCCACCAAGCCTTCCACGCTCGAGTTCCTCAGGGGAGCGTTCGCGGGGTCCGGTGGGCAGAAGGAGGAGCTCGTCAGGGGTGAGGCCAAGCGGCTCGGTCGCGGCCGGACGCGAAGACTTTGCGGCGCCATGGGTCACGGCCTTTCCGGTGGTGAACTCGGACAGGGAGAGCGTTTGCGCCTTCTTCTTCCGAGCGGGCTTCGCGGCCGCAGCAGTGGAGAGCGAAGGGAAATCAGAAAGCGCCGCCTCCACTTCGTCGCGGCGCTGCTCCTCCTGTTGCATCCGCTCGAGTGCCGCGCTCTCCTCGGCCTCCAGCGCCCATGCCCCCGGCTTCGCCCACACCGATGCCGTCGTCGTCGCCATGCTTCTTCCCTCCTTCGCTCGCTTCCCTTCCCTCTCTTTCTCTCTCTTCCGCACAGTCTTCGTCTTCTCCCTTTCGCTTGCCTTTCCTTAGCTTCTTTAACTGGAGCCCTCTTCCCCCCTACCCTTTTATAGCTAGAGAATCCTCTCCCGCCACCCTCTCTCTCTCTGACAACGTGAACGGATGGGCAAGAGAGAGTACGACTTCAACTCCAACTGGGTCCAAAATTTGTGGTTTTGGAAGCAACTGGGCCCCTGATAGAACCGCCTGTTATGGGGCTCGATACAGGCTGGGCTACCAGTATATGTGTTAAAACGAATATGGGCTGCTTGTGGTCCGGCTTGGTTCGAACATAGATAAGCTTGTTCCTGTTTTAGGATCGCAAAAAATACAAGTCAAATATAATATGGATTGTTAACCTATGCGAGCCGAGTATAAACTTCAACAATAATCTCATTTTTTAGTTAAATAGAGACGCTAGTGATAATATAATTAGTTTATAATCTTACACAAACATTTTCACCTGTAGGAATATTGTGTATTAAGTGTTTATTGTTTTATCACCTTGTTCATTCATCTCAAATATCAATTCTGTACTACTATATGTATATAAGTTGAAGAATACAAATCATCGATATGCAAACCCTATGAAAATCGATCTAAACCGTTTGTTCAAGGATCATAGGTAGATTAGACTAAAAATTAAAAAGTGAACAAATACATATGTTTTCTGCATAATACTTTATTGATATCATGTGTATTTTTGTATTTTTATTTTTCAATCTCCATCATTCATTCCCCTCAATTGAATGGTTGAGTGTAGAAACTCCCCATTAACCCGATTAGTTGATTGGATACAGTATTTTTTAGTAATCAGCTACTTTAATTTTGTAACAAAAGAACTTATGAACAACGCATGTTTCAATAGTCTGCCTTGGCTTATGTTATGCTTATGATCACATTGACTCAAACAAGCTAATGAGTTTGGTACAAACAACAATTTAAGTTGGTGAACGAGTCACAAATAGCTTGGTGTCTTTGGGTTTATCAATCCCCAACATACTAGTCTAAATTCAGCATGGATCACACACATACATAGATACATACATATTATATACATATGTATGTATATGTGTGTACGTACATACACATACATGCATATATAAATGTACATAAAAAACAGAAGTAGGGATGCATATGTTTGTTTAATTGCTGAGTGTCATACAGTTGGCTCGTTATTAGTAATAGATTGTTTGTTGGCCAGGAGACTAAACATAAGGGTTGACCGGCTGTTTTTGAAACTGATCTCTTATGAATTTAATAGTGATGAAAGTCTTGGCTTAGGGATTCGGAATAACTTGGAGAGAAGACGTATTCAAACGGGACCGTGTGAAAGGCACATGGTAGCTCAGGAGGCTTTTTCACTCAGTATTTGGGTGAGGTTTTTTCTAATGGCAGGCCCCATAAGACCCAAATCCAAACGTGGTGCAAGAATCTCATGTCGAATTCTGACTGTCGAACAGGTTCAAACAATTTAGAGGTCCAATTCGTTTGTGTTGAGGCTCCTAATTTTGGGCTTTGATTCTCGTGAGGTAAAACTGGCTGTGTTTTATATCAATGGGGTTTGGGTTCAGAATTGATGCAAAAAATTAAACGAATCCTACTCTGATAGTTAAACAAATCCCCTTTTGGTTACCAAACACCATTAAATGGATCTGGATCATTGGATCACCCAATCCCAAACCCAAACACACACACACACACACACACACACACACACTTCCTTGACATTCTTATGTGCTCTTGTTCATTAATACTTAGATTCAAAACAACAGGAAAAAGTGATAGGGCCAAGGAATCACCCAAAACTCCAACACGAAGACACTGCTGTGCTCGTGTTCACTCAAAGTAATAAAAGAACCAGATTTTGTTTGGTTTTGTTCCTTTATGCACAAACATGAGATAACACGATATGTACACAACCCGAAAGACGAAACCATCGGCAGTATAACCAACGAAGCCTGACGTGTAACATAACATAGAAAATGCACACTAGGGTCATATTCGGCTTGAACCGCTTTTACATCAAAATTGAATTATGTGTCACGAACCAAAACACGAAATTGCCACCTCTGCCTCTGGGTAAGAAGAGAAACAGGCAGCTGCTACTCCAAACCACATGCAGCGCCGTGGAATTCAAAGCCTCCGGTTTCGGCACACCAACCAAAACGAGCGGAACTTGCCTGACGTCATCCCAAGATTTTAATGGATATGATGCTGCAATCCTGTTTGACCAAAAGGGGATGCTCCGATTCTCTTCGCTTGTGAAAAATTTCTGCCCCTTTTTTTGATACAGCAAGAATGATGATGTAACAGCTTTGGTGTGACATGCTAGAATCAGCAATTTTACCCAGAACAAAGTGGGATATCCAAGTTACGAATCCTACTGCAAAAACTCAACTCCAGGCTTATCCTGCTTTTTCTGGATAATGGTTGATCCAAGCATCTTCTAACACACGCGGTCTTGGATTGGTGGAAAACAGTAAGATATGCTCGGATAAGGTTTATCTTCAATTTTTATTCTTGTGGATATTATTAAGTACACGAAAATTCCATCTTTTTTCATCTCCACCAAATCCAACGCAATATGAAAATGATCAGGTAATTCAGGTCGCCTGTTTTGACGAAATACGAAATAACAAAGCACGAAGCACAGAATTGCTGGTAAAAGATGACACGACACGAAAACCCGACAATAATACAACCAAAACAATGAATTGTTTCAAGGAATTTTTTCTGATGTAAATTATTTTCTGTGTTGGTATTTAAATTCTTCTGATAACTCGTTATTAGTCACGGATTTAGAGTCAGATATGAGTATGGCAGCCAAAAAGTAAACCCAATGTATCTGCAAAGCACAAACTTCTAGCTCACCTGGCTTCAAACTAAATTGGACGGGTTGGGGCGTCCGAATTCGTGTCACGTAAAGTCCATACAATAAATATTTTTTCAACGCAGTATTTACTTCGTGTCAACACAAATATGACTTAAAACATTCCCCTTATCACGTAACTGAACCGAAAAACGATTCCCAGTTTAATAGAGAGGTAAAAATGACAGAAGACACCCATAATTGAGAAATGACACCCGGCTGACTTAAAACTCAAAATGAACCAACTAGATTAAGCCTTTCTTGTCAATATTAAAACAAAAGTCCACATCAACAAGCTTCAACTCCCGTCCCACTTTTATATCTTGTTACAAACTGAATGCATTCAGTATAACCAATTCTCTCATATATATATATATATATATATGCATGTGTATATATATATATTATATGAGATAGTGGTTTGTATTCAATTTTTATTCATGTTTATATTTTCTCAAATATTTTTATTATTTAATTTTTAAATTCAAATCTCTACGATTGATCACGTTCGAAAGATAAAAATATCTATAAAAAAAGAAGAACGTCTTAACTTAATAGCGTTTTACCAACTCGTCGCAGTTCGCTTGTTTGGCGAAGTTATAACAGTATGAATACGGGTCAGATGTGCTTAACCGGGTTTGCTTTCGGTAAAGGACTAGCGGATTTCGAACTCGATCATGTAATCCGATCCGAATCACTTACACCAACGCCATTGAGACTTTGACACAAAAAGGACTCCGGCTATCATCTTAGTCTTACCACGCGACCCGATCTATAGCCTTCTGCCGCAAATCTTTCCCTCCATCTTTCTCTTCCTCACGCGGGAGCCAAAGAAAGAAGGCGATGTCGGTGAGATCGGACGCCTCGAGTGCTTCTTCACCCTTGGCACCTCTCATCCTCGCCCAACTCAATTACCTCCTCTCGCACTCCCCTCTCCCCTTCAAGGTGCGCATCGTGCTTCCCTTGTCTTTCTTCGATTCAATTCAGTTACGTCTCTTTGGGTTTTCGTTCTATTCATCGGGGGAAGAGGAAATTCTCTTTCGATCGAGACGCAACGTCGCTTGGGTAAAGGAGTGTTGACTTTTGCGTAGTCGCCAATTAGGATTTGCGGCTTCGTCTTGGAGGAAGCATCGCTTGATCGTTCCGTTAAAATGTTCGTCTCTTACCTGATTCTGATCCATGTGTTAATGGTGAATAAAACGATGTAACTAGCGTTTTCTGGAGTCGTTTCGTCAAACATGTGAAGGAGTGCTTCTTGTTGCGTGTCGTGATTCAGAAAACTTGTCTTGATTTTAGACGTATCGCCTGATCCTTACCGTAAATCATCCTTACTTGTATGATCTCTCTGTTGATAACGAATAAAACGAGGATGCCTGCGATTTCTGAAGTTGATTCGTCGTTTGGGTGAGTGAGTCCTGCTTGTCGTGCAGCGTGAATCGGCACATGCGTATCATTCCGAGTTTGTCATCGTCTGATCGTTCCCGTAAAGGGTCGTCCGTTAAGTGGTTTCGTTGGCAGCACACATAACGAGGCAATCTTCGTTTCGCCAAGTTGCCTTAGCTGTTTAGGCAAACGAATGATGTTCGTTGTGTATCGAGGTCAGAAATTGCATGTCGATTTCAGCATTACATGTCGGCGAATTTGTTTGGACGTACAGTTGAACCTTGTCGTGAAGAATCAACACACATCTCATCTATCTCTATTCAACAAACGATCACGGAACTCTTTCGTTTTTGTAAGGTCGCTTTATGTCTTAAGCAAGTTAAAACGTTGCTAATTGCATAGTGCGAAATGCATTTGATTCATGATGTACAAATTGAGACATTTCTTTGAATCTACATTTTCAATGTACCTTATTGTTATCCGATCTCTTTGTTCATAAGAATTAAAATGAGGAAACCTTAATTCTCTAAATGCAAGGTCTAGTTTGGGCATGTGGCTTGATCATTTCTTTGTGGATGACAAATAAAATGAGGACACCTTCATTTATGTATTGATTTTGTTGTTACATCCAAATGAGATCTTAGGTGGCCATGTTATATGCAGAGAAAATTGCTTATATAATGATAACAATTAAGCCTTCTCCCGTACTAGATGGAATTAGCTTCACAGGTTCTTTGTTTCCATAATGCTCAAGTGTTGTTGCTAACTTTTAACTAAATAAAAGCTAGATCATGCTTTATTGTTCATTTTCAGCACCTTTGTGGTTTACCTCTTCTTCTTTAAACATTTTCACCATCTAGCTTCTTACACCTTATTGGAGTTTTCTTTGGTAGCCTTTTCATGTGTCCAAATCATCTTAAATGATATCTCCTCGTTTTATGAGGTGCCACTCAATAATAGTACGGTATTATGTGACAACACATTCATCTTCACGTCTTTATTTCTACCAAGAATTTTATTTCTACTAATAATATCGTTTACACATATTTGTTGATTAACTGCCCAACACTCAGAACCATATAAGTAGTTGGTCTAACCATATAAGTAGCAGGTCTAATTGCTCCTCTATAATATTTACTTTCAACTTCAATGGTATCTTCTTGTTACATAGAATACCTTATGCACTTATCCATTTTAACCAATTTTCATTAATTCTAGCATATCTCTAACAATTTTTGCAAAAACTAACCCTAGATATTCAAGACTTTATTTATAAGGGATGTGTGTGTGCCAATTGTTCAAATGTGTAGTCAAGTTGATGTACAATTTTTATGTTTCTTGATGAATCTGATGTCTATGTTGATATCATTTTGTTGGAATTTGATGCAATAGCTCTTAACTTTTTGTAAAATGAATCCAAACATGCAATGCCCTTCATATTTGCAGGTTCATCAGGTATGGTCTGGCTGCAAGTTTCCCAGTTATTCGGATCGATTTACTTTGTTGGTCCCATATTGCCTGGATTACGTTAAATGTGAGTTGGTACTTTCACACCCCTCTCTCTCTCTCTATATATACACACACACACACGCACGCATACATACATACATACATATATATATATACATACATACATACATATACATATATATACATACATACATATATACATATATATATACATACATACATATATACATACATATATATATATACATACATATATATATATACATACATAGATATATATATACATACATATATATATATATACATACATACATATATATATATATATATATATATATATATATATATATATATATATATATATATATATATATATATATATGACAACAACTACAACAACTAAGCCTTTTCCCATACTAGATGGGGTCGGCTACATGAATTCTTTGTTTCTATAGGGCCCTATCATGTGCCATGCTAGCAATTAACTCATTATAAACTACATCATTCTTTATTGTTTCTTTCCAACACTTTTGTGGTCGTCCTCTTCTTCTTTCAACATTTTTACAATCTAGTTTTTTATATCTTCTTATAAGAGTGTCATGTCTAAACCATCTTAAACGATTCTCCTTCTTTTTATTCTCTATTGGTGCTACTCTCAATTTGTTTCTAATAACCTCATTATACATACAATCTTTCCTTATTTGACCGCTCATCCATCTCAACATCTTAATATCTGCTACATGTTGATGATTAACTGTCCAACATTTAAAACCATAAAACATAGCAGGTCTAATTGTTGCTCTAAAATATTTACCTTTCAACTTCAATGGTATATTCTTATTATATAAAATACCTTATGATCCTTTCAATTTTAACCAATCGGCATTAATTCTATGCGTAACATCTTCATCAATTTTTTTTCATCACTTTCAAAATTGACCTTAGTTATTTAAAACTTTTCTTATGACGGATGCAATGTGTCTCAATCTTAATTTTGTTGTCCTCTAAAGTACCCAAATGATAAAACTTACATTCCATATATTATGTCTTTGTTCTACTAAGTTAGAAGCATTTATTTTCTAATGTTTCTCTCCATAGTTCTAATTTCATATTAACTTTTTCCTTAGACTCATCCACTAACACAATGTCATATATAAATAACATAACCAAGGTACTTCATCTTGAATATGTTTTTGTTAACTCATCATTGACCAATGTAAATAAATATGGACTTAAAGTGATCCCTGATGTAACCCAATATTAACTTCAAAGGGATCTGTCATTCCTTTATGAGTCCTCACACATGTTTTTGCATCATAATACGTCTCTTATAAGATTTATGTATGTTAATAGGGTACCTCTCTTTTCAAAGGTTCTTCAAAGAACATCTCTTGACACTCTATTATAAGCTTTTTCTAGATCAATAAATATCATGTGAATGTTCTTCTTTTTTGCTCTGAAATGTTTCATAAGACGTCTCAATAGGTGAATTGCTTCAATAGTAGATCTACCGAACATGAATCCAAATTGGTTTTCTATTATACTTGATACTTGTCTTAACCTATGTTCGATAATTCTTTCTCATAATTTCATAGTACGACTCATTAACTTGATATCTCGATAATTCACACAATTATGAATGTCTTCCTTGTTCTTATATTTGGGTATAAGTGTACACCCTCTTGATTCCTCGAGCATCTTTTGGGTTCTCCATATTTCATTAAATAGTCTTGTGAGACAACTCTACCTAATGTAGGGGATCACCCTTGCATGGCCGGTCCTAAGTTTGGATAAAGGAGGAAGGTTGCATTAGGCTTCCGACAACCAATATAAAACTTTGTCGTACTTATGTACCATGAATTCTATAAATTATGATAAGGCACCTAAGTTTTAATAGTCTTCTTGGCATAATGCAATTTGTAACATGCTTTCTTTGTCCTGATTTTATCTTGCACCAGTTCACTCCACTACCAAGCTTGTTTTTGCGCCGGTACGCCTCCCTTAGATTCGCCTAACACATCTTTTGTCACTTCTCTAATATGTATAGTAAAGAACTTTGTGTTTAAATCAGTGTTGTTCGACGCGTATCATATCGTGTATTGTTTTGGTCCACGGTACAATGTATCGTATCGTAGTGTATCATAATTTAATACTAAAAAATTAATAAAAATAAAAAAATAGAAAAAATTTGATAATTGCAAAGAATTCATATAATGCAAAGTTTAATACATATTCATCATTGACCATTCAATAATTGAAAAAGAATTACATATTTTGAAGCAAAAAATGAAATACATTTATATTTACATATTGTAATTTGGATTATCAATTGAATAATCTTCATCTTCTCCTTGCTGAAGATCCTCACCACCTTCTGCTTCAAAATCAAAATCTTTATCTCCTTGATCATGTTATTGCACTCCTTTCAAATTAATCCATGCAATGTCTTCTCGATTAGGAATGCAATTATCTTCCATAATCTACTCCTCTAATATATCAAAAGTATCCAAACTTATTGGATCAAATTTGTTTTCTTCTCTATTTAACTTTTTTAATTACCTATAAGAAAGAATTATAAGTAATTAGTAAATAACATTAACAATTGAAGTCAAACAAAATATTGAATTGAATATTTAAGTAGTAACTAATACAAGATTACCTTTGTCGAAGCCACGTGTTACAACTAATGAAAACTAAGTCATTGAGTTACTTATGTTCCAACCTGTTGCGCTTTTGTGTTGATGTGTTCAAAGACAATCCAATTCCTTTCACAACCAGTTGCACTATAGGTTTTACTCATAATTCTTACTTCAAAATCTTTAAGGTTGGGGCAATCACTTTCAAACTTATTTCACTAAACATATGTAAAAAAAAAAACATTAGGAACTTAATTCACAATAAATATAAGATTTAAGAAACTTAAATACGAAGATAAACCGTTTACGTGGGTGCATATTAGTGTGGTTGATGATTGCTACAGGCAAACCCGTCTGAAGAGCATTATCATAGATCTCCATCTCTTGATGTATAGTATCTGCTCTACTCTCATTAGGAACTAATCTGTCTATACAATCAATGATGCCTTGATTAACCTCACTGTCCCTTTTAAGCTTATTGAGTACCTGAATGTTGGGTTTAGGTAATATGTTGCTGTATGAATAGGCTGATACAATTGTTTGTTCTATCTATTATTTATAATATTTCACACGGGCACATAATCTTTATTTCTTTCATTGAAATTACTTCTAATGGCTTCTTTTGTCCTATCCATGGCTTCATAAAAATAGCCCATAGATGGTTTCTCCTCGCGATTAGTCAATCTCAAAATCTTTGTTAAAGGACATGTAATTCTCAATAGTCTAACACATGCATTCCAAAATGTACTCATGAAGTAAGTCTCTAAAATCTCATTTAATTTTCTATTTCTTCTATTTTGAGGCAACTTTATAAATTGGTGTCACTCATCTGAGGAGAATATTCTCTTCAAGGCTTTCTTTTGTCTCGTAATGCTATGTACAGATAAGAAATTATTTGCAAATCGAGTTGCAATTGTACGAAGAAGCTCTACACCATATATCTCCTCATCATACATAATACAAAGGCATGGTTGTAGATAAATTTGGTGATATCTTGGCAACACTAAGTTGTTGCTTTTATCTCATCAATCTCACCAATATCCTCAAGGATGAGATCTAAACAATGGGTTGCACATGGTGTCTAATAGAAAGTCTCATAAGTATGTGTTAACTCCTTCTCAGTTGCTTTATAGTTAGTTGCATTATTTGTAATGAATTGAACTATATTCTCTAACCCAACCTTGCATATCACCTTATCAAACTCTTGACTTAGGATTTCTGCAATATGCCTTTCCTCTTACATGTCCAGAGATTTAAAAAAACATAAGTCATTTCGAATAGTAGATAAGAAAGTTTAACAAAGTCATTCCTTGCCTATGTGTCCATCCGTCTGCCATGATAGTGCATCATGTCTCCTTCCATGACTCTCTCAAAGTTGAACAATATTCTTGTACTAAGGACAATCTTATATAATAGCTTTCCTCTCAACTTATGATAAGAGGACATCTTGTATCCTGAACCAATATTAGCAATTACATTTGTCATTTCTTAATAATAAAAATTGTTTGCTACATTAAATAGAATACATATATCATAAATCATTTGTCCACTGCAAGGTTTGCCTGCGCATGCAGTTGTTCTGAAAACATAGCAGTACAAATTCGAGGTCGAGTACCATGTGTAGTGCTAGGAGGAAAAAAATGATTGTATGCCATAAAAAGCTTTTCCTCTACTCCTACGACTTTCACTTGCAAAATGTTCAACGAGAACTATTACTACCAACCACTGTTCTACCATCAGAAGGAATACTGTCACTCAATCCAATAGCATCATCATCATTTTCCTCAAACATCTCTAAATCATCCTTTTATTGTTTTCTCTCATGAATGCTCTCAATCATGTGCAGACCTATTTAATGACTTTTGATAATTTTCTAAATATGCTCATGCAAGGAGCAACTTCTTTCTTAGTCCCTGCTAGGTGGTGTTTTAATAATGAAATTCCACTATTAACCACCTTATCATAAAACAAACATCTGATCTACAATCTGTTTCCCTCAACCTTTATACCCCACTGTAATGTCGGATCATCAAACCGAGATTGGGAGTCCCTAACACCTCTTTTTGCCATCTTAATTGATCACTTCAATTTAATAAAAAATTTGAAAATAAAAGCACTTCATAAATCTCCAATCTTTACTTAACACTCAAATAAAGTGTCTCCCCACCAGTGTTATCCGTATCGCACCGTATCGTACAGTGCGATATGATACGATAATATAGGTTATCGTGCCGTATCGTACGATACGATACTGCATCGTATGATACGCCAAAAAAAAAATTCAATTTTTTTTTCAAATTTTTTTTTACAGGTTTCTGGCCTCTCTTCGCCTCTCTTCACTTCTCTATGCTTGTAATTTGAGTTTATAATTTTATTTATTGAATAAGAATAATTTATAAACAAATAAAAATTGTGACAAAATCATTTTCCTTTTTGTTGCCAACTTTTAGGTATATTTCTGCTAGCAATTTCTAATTTCATAAGATCGCAAACAATTAAAAACATTTGGTTGTCTCGGTTCATTGAGTGGGCATTTCACAACTTCACTATTTTAGGGTTCACCTTACGTGACTTCAATTGAGTTGAACATGATCAACGCGTGTGAGGCTTAACTCAGTCTGTGAAGTGAGAAATGAAGCTCAAGCATTAGTTAAAAAGCTAATCGTAAGAGAAAAAGAGATATCATCAAGTAATAATATCACATCATTGAGGTGTCATAGAGTCAATAATCAAAGAAATTGAGCTCATTGTTTTGCTCACATATCAAAATTAGCAAATATGACAACTACATGTACAAAGATAGCAGTTTGTTAATTTTGATATATTAGATGAGTGGATTATGAAAGATAACGAAGAAAATGCACTCCTAACCAAAGAAGACATTGCATGAATTAATTTGAAGTACATCAACATCACGAAGGAGATGAAGATTTTCATTTTAAAGCAGAAGGTGATGAGAATCTTTGAATCTTTATCAAGTAAAAGATGAAGATTATTTAGTTAATAATCCTGATACAAATTTACAATATGTAAAATGTAAATGTATTTGATTTTTTGCTTCAAAATATGTAATTTTGGGTGCAATTGTTCAATGTTGAATGTTCAATCTGTGCTAAACTTTGCATTATATGAATTTAAAGCAATTATCAGATTTTTTCAGAATTTTCCAGTTTTTTCCAGTTTTTTACTAGTTTTCTTGATTTTTTAAATACTTTTTGTATTATTTTAATATTAAAATATGATATGATACGCCCGTATCGTGGAGTCCACCGATACGATACGCATCAGACAACACTGCTCCCCACTTCATGAATACAATAAAAATCATATCCATGCACTTTATAACTTCATATTTTGCCATTAAAAAAAAGCAAATAACACCAAAAAACAATAAATACAAAGAACAAATTTATGAAAAACGCAAAAATTATACCGTAATCCAAGTTGGGAGCCTTGCGTGGACGTTGTAGATCACTTTTTTTCGAGTCTTGAACATCAAAGAAAGGGAGAGCCACTAGTGGAAGCTCGAAGGAGTGTTGGGGAGCTATGAACAGACACCATAAACACACAAAAATGCGGGTTTCTGTTCGGTCAAGGATCCTTTTTGCATGATACACTCTGTAATACGATATAGTGTTGTATCGTAATACGTATCGCAACGTATCGTATTGTGGTAACACTGGTTTAAATACATCTTTTTCTCATATTTGAAATTTCATCATCTAGTCCGAATAACTCTATGCACTCTATTCTTCTTTATTCACTTTTTTACTTTCAAATACATTACTAAAAGTCAATGTTGAGTAGTTAAGCTTTCTCCTAGAATTGCCTTACAATCTTTACAACCTGATCTATCTTTTTTCATACAAACAAAATCATCAATTTGTTTTTGTGACAAGGCACTTTTATAAGTAATTAAATGTTCATCTCATTTTTTGAAAATTATATTGGCTATAAAGAGATAAAAAATCATAGCAAAATTTAAAATCTTCCTATCCTCCTCATTTATATCCCTAAAATCATACTTTCCATGAATACTTTGATATCCCAATACCTCTTTACCGACATGTCTATTTAAGTCTCCTCTCAAACAAATCATCTCTCTTTGTGAAATTCTTTGAATTACCTTATGTAACTCCTCCCAAAAAGCCTTCTTTATACTATCTTCTAAATCTACTTGGAGTGAATAAGCACAAACTATATTCAAAGCATCTACTCACCATATTTGTATGTTTACTACGCTATGTTTTAAATCTTGATTTATAATAATACCAACTCCATTTCGACCCTTTTCCTTTCCTGAGTACCATAATTAATTTAAAACCTTTATTCTCAATCTCCTTTGCATTTTCTTCAACCCACTTTGTCTTGTAAATTGTATGTATATATATATATATATATATATATATATATATATATATATATATATTTCTGCTTGCATGTGTGTGGTGTATGTTGTGTGTGGTGTGCACAATGTGCATGTAGGGTAAACATCTCTTACACTGATGGGCTTCAACCCATAGTGGCAAATGCTTGATTTTTTCATGTTTTATTCTTGTGTTTTTTTTATTCCCACATCTAATCTACATGGTTTGGTTAGTTGAGAAAAGTTTTAGATCACATAATTTCGTTGTTTAAATAGTTTTATTGAGAGTTTTAAAATAAAGAAGTTGCTAATGCATGCTTTGATGTTTGATAACATCATAATTTTATGTTGAACATACTTGCTCCAAAATAGGTTTCCTACTGAAGGGTCCAACCCAAGCACAACTGTGAGGTCAGATGATTAGTCAAATAAAACAAGTATTTATGAGTTTTAACAAGGGGCACCGAGCCACATGCTTTAGCTTATGATTTCTTTCCTATGTGTATGTGCACCTCTGTTGTGTTTGCCTGTGTTCTTGGTGCTTGTGGGTGATCGGCATGTGTATTTGTTTGTTCTTTTTTCTATTTGTATATATGCCCGTGGACACACTTATTAATGGCAGAGTCTACTAGGGGACATAATATACAACGCACAGTACCCGATGGCTGCACCGGATGTTATATTTCCTTCAGAAGAAGAAGATTTTCACCCACTTGAGTTGATTGCCGGTCAGCAAGAAATTGGTAAAAGCAAGAGTAGCCTGCATGATTGGAATATCAAAGACCCTACAAGGCTTTTGTCTCTTGTACATGAATTGAGGTAAAATTTCATAATGATCTTTTCTAAACATTATTGTTCATCGCGGTTTGGTGACCCCTGCTATCGTAAATAATACCCTTCACTTTGATGTTGCGGGGTCCAGAACATTGAAGATGCTGACTATCTCTTCATCACCTCTAGGAACTTGTACATGTTTTACCAAAGGAAGCGCATTGGTGAGCTGGATGATGAAAGATTGAAGTTCGAAATGAATACCATTTTATCTAGAGAGGTACGATATTTCAATTTAGATTCATAAAGAACTTCCAAGTCTATCTTAACTTGATGTTTTGATATTTCAAACATGGTGTGTATTATCAATGATTTGATTGGTCTTTTTAATAATTTATTGTCGGATATTAATGAAATGGGTATTTGGTACTTATTGCCTACATGATATTCCAGTATAACACTCAAATTCAAGAAAACGTGGGTGCAGGGACCCCTCTCTCTCTCTCTCTCTCTACGTACACATGACCATATATGTTTTGCCAGATCTTTGTCCAATGGGCATTCAATACTTATTTGCCTATATGATATGATATGTCACATGGGGGTAGGTGCCGGTGTATGAGACCTCAATTTCAAACAATCGTGGGCATGGGGGATAACTCTCTCTCTCTCTCCCTCTCCCTCTCCCTCTCTCCCATATATATACACACATGTATTTATATATATGTATACAGATATACATGTATAATCATGTCTGTATATGTAAACATGTATATATAAATTATGTTCCGTAATATATCTGTAACGTTATAAAAGTTCAGTGAGTTACTATGGGCAATTACTAACCAAGGTACAATTCAGTCAACATTAAAATTGAATATATATGTAAGCGAAATGGTAAAAAAATGAACTTTGAAACACTAACCTGTACATGTGCCAAACTACCAAGCAAAGATCACATTAAAAAACAATCTTTTTATTCAACAAGCGAAGCAAGAAAGCAAATTAGAAAAAGATTAAAACTTAGGGAGCTAACCAATAAGCCTAAACAAAAAATCATGTTAAACTGAAATAAGGTACACAATCGAGCAAGGCATGGTGTGACTGAAACCGGCCCAGGATATGAGGGCATTCGCTTGGTTTCGTAGAACCAGATCTAGCGGACTCATGGTTTGGTTGGATTTAATTTAACCAGGACTTGGTTCAATATTGATAATAAGTGGAAGAGGGGAGGGGGAGCTTGGGCGGAAGAGGAAAAAGTTGAGGATAGGAGAAATAGGAAAGGGTTGGAGGGGAGAGAAGGAAAGGAGGAAGAAGGGTTGGAAGGAGAAAGGAGAAAAGTGGAAGAAGAGAAATTCCAGAGAGGAAGGGAGGATAAGAGAAGGATGAAACATCAAAGGAGAAGAAAGAGAGGAGAAATGACATATCTTCATCCATCGTGGACAGTGAAAGATGTCGTTTCCACTACTTGCAGCCACTACTGTCGAGGATGTAAATGAGAGAGAAATAATAAAAAAAGGGTGTTCAACCCCATTTTAGTTTTAGTTTTTCTTGTCTTCTAAAAGTTAGCATGACAATGGACCTAGGTGAGTTGACAAATTTCATTTTCTTGTAAAAAATTAACATCATATACAGCCAAACATGACTATTGACTGGACTCCGATTGGTATTATTATCGTCTTTGTGCCTTGTGTGACACTCCACTTATGGTCTGAGTGTGTCTCTTGGATAGTCGATAGTGTGACATCTGGTGTCAAACGAGTGTGACTGACTGGCTGTCAATCAACTTTAACTATTAATTGTGGCAGCCAGCTATGGCAGTGCATAGATCTCAACTGGTGAACATCTTATAGAAATTACCATTCTACAATGGAAGTTTAAAATCTAGTGAGTAAAATTATTCTGTATGATAGTACATTCTGTAGCAAGAATTGGTGTGTAGTACCTTGAACTAAATCAAGATTGGCTAGGTTACTTTTGTTTGCTTTGTTAATGCAAGAAAATGGTCTTGCATTTTTTAGTTAAATGCTAATGTGACACATGATCAATCTCGATGGCAACTTAGAATCCAGGTAGGTTTGGTTTGGGTTGGAAACACATGAAAAAGTGTAGGAATAGTGGTTTCCTAGGGTTAACTCGTTTCACAATGCTTTATGGAGCCAGAGTGTTGGCCTATAAATCTTTTTCAGTTGAAGTCTAATTGTTTAGTAGCCACAAGTACTTGCAATCTTGTTTTGACTGCCTGATTGCTCAGTTATTGACTTGTCAATTACTCGTTGGAATAAAAGCAAGAGTTGAAAAGTTTGGATCTATGTCGAGCTACAAGGTCATGCTCTTACTAGCACTGGGTTAGCCATAAATTTAGTATGAACTTGGACGTTATATTGGTTGTCCTTCAGATTACACAGCATCTATCCTGAATAGAATGACGTGGTTGGATTGCTAAAGATGTTTCAGATGGATTTAGTACCTGCATCTGGGGTTCAGCTCAGTTTCTGCCTCACATGGCTGGAACTCTAATCTTGTAGAGATTCAGTATACCTGTATATGGGGCATAAATCGGGTGATCATCAGACAATCTTGCTACAGTCCATGCACTAAGAATCTGCTTCTGGTGAGAAGTATAAACCATTTCCCTTATTGCTGTACTGCATGCACCGAGACAATATGCTTCTTGTGAAAGTAATCCTTAGTATTGGCTTTCTCCTCTTGATTTTGCATATACTCTTGTTAAATTTCTCTGTACTTACTCTCTTCATTCATTAACATTCATAATTTCGTTCCTATTTTTAAGCTAGTATGAGGCTATGAGCACCTGTAAATTTTCCTATTATGCTCTGTTCAATTGTCAGCACTTGTTTGATGTGGGTTCATGACTGCTTGTTTTTTCTGTGGAATAACTTAAGCAGGGTATTGAGATGTCAATTGTTTCTGGTAACGATAAGGTAAACACTTTATTTTGCACGAATGGTTCCCAACTCTTCCTTTCCTGGCTTATGCATATATGCGCCATTTTTCTCTAATGTAGTCAGATGAGGTGAAGTTTGCTATCCCTTTGCTGGACATAGATTTGAATAAGCTTGTATATGGGTGTGTGTGGAAGAATCAGCAAAAAATATACTTGCAGGTTTGTTTTCTTAGTTCTTGGAGCTGCGTAGTAATATAAGTTTATGGTTTCTCATATTGAAGTTCGTGACTATCTCATACAAGATGTTGCCTGCCTGTTTGCCATTCTTTTATTCATTGACGTGAATGTCCTCGTCGGTCTGCAACATTGATTCTTATGAAGGTGAACCTGATCTTTTGATTTGCTCACATTACTAATCTTTTGATTTTATGAATTATAGATGTCTATTGTTCTATTGTGTGAGAATCTGATTTTACTTTTCTTTTATTATAAAAGAAGAAACTTGGCTTTGATCCCATGAGAGCAGTGATGTGTGGATTCATTGTGCACTTGAGATGGCCTTCTGACAACCTTTTTTTTCTTGGAGAGTTTCCTCATTTATTGGCCTAATGTTTTGACATCACTTATTGGCAGTTAGTGGTGGCTCAGCCTAAAGGCGGTAATAAATAATATATCGCCCCTCTTATCTTTAGTGGCCCATTATCTGACACTAAAGCCACTAGGTAGGGTGAGCTCCCTTTACTTTAGTGCTACTGTAAGCGCCCCACAGTAGTTTACAGTAACACTCCTTACCCTACTACAGAAAGTACATGCACATCAAATCGATTGCAGTAAACAGCTTCCAAGATTAAATCAACAGCATCAATGAAAAGGTATTGAGTTGAGTGGGAGCGATCCACTGCTACTGCTACTGCTACTGGAAGGCTCCCATGGGGCAGTAAGCAGCAGCAGACGCAGCATGACGAGGTAGCTTTTTAAGGTGTCATGTAACACGGCTGCTACTGTAAGGCTCCCATGTGGCGGTGCCTAACGGTGACCCATGGAGCAGCAAAACAAGCCAACATTGTTACTTACAGGTAAGCATCAAGGTTGGGTAGGGGAATTATGGAAAATTCTAAAGAAACCTTCTTCTTCCTTTGAAGAAAATTCTGTTTTAGTAATTCTGCTGTTTTTAGGTATTATTATAATAATCCTTATTACTAAGAGCATTTTAGTCATTTTATGTTGAACAGTCCACTATATAAGGACTGAACGTCTTGTATTAGGGTTAAGGCTGAATAATAAGAGAGAGAGAAAGAGGGGGGGGGCTTCATTGGAGAGCCTACCCTCCTCTCCAAGATCTCATACTCTTCCTTCCTTCATGTTTCTCTTAGTTTTTTTTATTTTTTATGTATGATTGAATGCTGCAAAACCTGTGATTCTCAACATGGTATTAGAGTCAGGTTGAGCATTCAATCGACACTATCGACTGGCGGTGGTGGAGCAGACGTGTTGGCAATGAAACTGTCCCTATTGAAGGAAGTTTCACTGCATTCAGGCAAGATGAATATGATGGCATCGGAAAAGAAGCTATTGAATCCTGTGAGGGAGATCAAGGGGTAGAAACTCGTCCTTAACATCTCCGTCAGAGAGAGCGGCGATCGATTGACCTGTGCTGCCAAGGTCTTGGAGCAACTGAGTGGACATACATCAGTCTACTCGAAAGCTAGATACACTGTAAGATCTTTTGAAATTGGGGGTAATGAGAAGATAGCTTGCTACGTCAGTGTGAGAAGGCAATGCAACTCCTTGAGAGCAAGTTGAAGGTGAAGGAATATGAATTGAAGAAGAGGGTTCCTCATGACATCGTGAAAATAATTGGACATGCTGCGACCTTTCACCATAAATGAAGGCACTTGACATGGAAAAGTTGATTGAAGAGATTGCCTCTTTTATCAAAAGCAAAGATGAAGACTAATACCCTAAGGCAAGTGCAATGGGCAAGAGGCACTGCTTCAAAGTTGGTTGTTCGTATATATGAAGACAATCTGCAACAAATCTTTCTAGAGCAAGGAAATGCAATTCACGCCTATACAAAGAAATCATAGATTTACAAATTGATGGATGTGCATGGTGACTACTCTGAGGATATTGGTGTAAGATAGATAAGCCTGTTGAGAAGATGGCAAGAGAAACTGAAGTTGTTGGAGCCTAAAATGGTCTTTCAAGTTATAAAGTCTATATTAGTGTAATCCTGGCCATTAGGGATTTCTAAGAGAAAGAGAAAAAAAGAGTGCAGCCGCCGACTCCATGAGGAGGGTGTAATGAAGTCTATGCTTCAATATAGTTGCGGAAGATCAACGAGTGGACAATACCACAAAGTAACAATCACAAGCTCTTAGAAAAGGGAATAACCGAGAGTAACAAGTGCATGCGAAAAGGAGAATAAACAAGAAAAAATAATCGTTATTCATTAGCCATCAAATACAAGTGTATTTATAGAGAAAGAACGAGTGAAAGAGAGTGAGGGAGTAAAGAGAGAAGGGAGAGGGGAAAGAGGGGGGCTGACTGCAGCCAACCCCCAACGGCTACTTCACTAGCCGTTGGGGACCAGGGGCCCCAACGGCTAGTGGCCCTGGCCCTGATGGAGTGGGCCAGGGCCGCCAGGTTCGGGCCACTCTGGCCCAGTTCTTTAACACCCCTCCTCAAACTGACAGCTCCATGACCTGAAGTTTGCCAATTAAAGATTGAAATCGAGGAGTAGGTAAGGACTTGGTGAATACATCTGTAAGTTGATATTCTGATTTTACAAACTGTAATGTCAAATTGCCTTGTAGATACTCTTCACGAACATAGTGACAATCCATCTCTATGTGCTTTGTGCGCTCATGGAAGGTATGGTTGTTGGCTATATATATAGCACTTTTGTTGTCGCAGAACATTATTGGAGGAGCTTTCAGTTGTATGCTCAAGTCTTGAAGTAGTCGTCGCAGCTAAGTTAGTTCTGTAGTAGTGTTGGCTATAGCACGATACTCAGCTTCAGTGGACGAAAGACACCTTTTGTTGTTTCTTGGATCTCCATGAAATGAGTGAGTGACCAAGGAATATGCAATATCCGGTAGTAGAGTGTCAGTCATTCACATCACCACCCCAATCAGCATCAGTATATGCAAGCAACTGAAATAACGAGAACGAAGATAGAAATAATCCCTTAGTTGAGGTTTGTCGAATATAGCGAACAATCCTCATAACAGCACTCATATGCACTGAGATGGGTGCATGCTGAAATTGACTTGCAGTATGAACAACATGAGCAATATCAGGCCGTGTTATGGTGAGATATGTGAGTGCTGCAACCATCTGTCTATAAGGTGTGGGATCACTCAGAAGTTCACCATCAACTGGGAGTATTTGCATTAAGTTCAATCGGGAGTATCAAATGTTTTATTATTAAGTAGTCTTGCTCGCTCAAGAATATCTCTTATAATTTTGACCGAGAAAGAGATAACCTCTCGGGTGAGCCACCTCAATACCCAAGAAATACACCAAAGAACCCAAGTCCTTCATTTCAAACCTGTCACACTTATTTTCACAGACAAGCATTAATATCACCAAGTAATAATCATATCATCAACGCTATAAAGTAAGAATGAGCGATTACACATTTTACAAGTTTTTTCAAAGTACAAATGAGAAAGTGAATCCATGAGCTACTTGGAAGCAGAACCCCAAGAGAAGCGTGAGTCTTTGTGAAATTTAGCAAACTAGGCACGAGGTGCTTGTTTGATATCATATAAGAGCCTTACGGGAAGACTGACAAACCTTACCTGGTCCATGAGACAAGTGTATCAGTGAGTGAGGTTGCATATAAACCCTCTTCTTCTAAGGTCTCTCGTTTTCAAGGAAGACATTTTTTGACATCTAATTTGTGTATATGGCCACCGACCTAACCGAAGTTACTGCGAGTGAGCAAGCAGCAATGTCGAATAGTAAGGTGATGCGTTATATACGGGGGCAAGTGCCTCTCACCATAATCCACATACCATATTGCCAGAGTGAGCCCTTTTTGCAACCAATCTAGGCCGAGGCTTTAATGCCATCGGTAAATTCATAAAAAGAGTCTTGATTTTATAAACCCACCTACATCCTATAGTCTTTTTGTTTGATGGTCTAGAGACTATATCTCAAGTTTGGGCTCTAAATAAAGCATCCAACTCTTCATTCATTGCATGAGTCCATTCTTGTGATAATTGAGCTTCTTTAAAGGTTCTAGGTTCTTTTATAGCTGAAATATTTGTTACTAAAGCTCTATGTCTTGGTGAAAAACTATCATATGAGACAAATCTTTCAGGAGGTCTAGAATCACGATTTGACCTTCTAGGAATAGGCATAGATCTCCTATTGTAATGTTGATCAAAGGGTGTAATAGAATGTCTGGTTATCATAGGTTCATCAAGCTCATTTTCTTCATGAATTACCTCTTCACCTAAAATATCATTCAAAAAGGAGTAGGAGTCATTAATAGAGCTATCATCATCCATGTTTTTAAAAACATATTCATTTTCAAAAAATCTAACATCTCGAGATACATAAAGCTTATCATTTTTACAATCATAACACCTATATCCCTTTTTGGTTATTCCATATCCTAGAAAAACACATTCGATGGCCCGAGATGATAATTTATCATCTTTGTTAGTATAAACAAAGCATTTACATCCAAAAACACGCAATCTTGAATAGTTAGGGGCAACTTTAAAAAGTTTTTCTATATGAGACATATTTTGTAAAACCAAAGAGGGCATCCGATTAATTAAATAGACTGCAGTCATAATAGCTTCTGCCTAAAAATTTTTGGGAACACCACTTGACAAAAGCAAAGTTCTTATGGTTTCCAAGATATGTCTATGCTTTCGTTCGGAAACACCATTTTGTTGAGGAGTCTTAGAATAAGAAGTTTGATATATAATCTCAAACTTATTGAGGTGGTTTTCAAAATCCTTTGACATAAACTCTCCTGAATCCGATCTAAAAATTTTGATTTCTAAATCAAATTGATTCTTTACAAGATTATGAAAAATAACAAAATTTTGAAAGACATCGGATTTTGCTTTTAAAAGATATACCCATGTATACATAGTAAAGTCATCTACAAAAATAACATAATATGAAATACCTCCTTTAGACAAAACAGGTGCCGAACCCCATACATCCGAATGAATTATTTCGAAGGGTCTTGTTGTAACATGTGTTGTTTGGAAATGGGAGATGTTGCATTTTACCAAGAACACAATTTTTGCAAAAAAAAGATTCCTTAAATTTCATTCCAAGAGGACATTGATACAATTTTTGAGCATTAAGATGTCCTGTGCCATAAAAGAGCATCATTTGTCAAAACATTAACATATCTTATACTATGCAAATAATCCATAATGTAAAGTCCACCCTCTCTATGGCCACGCCCAATCACCTTCTTTGAGAGGCGGTCCAGTAGAATACATTCGGTGGATGAAAATGTTATAACACAATTTTGATCCGAAATTTGGGATACGGAAAGTAAGTTTAAATTTAGTTTTGGAACAACACTAATTTTGGAAACTTCAAAATTCTTGTTTTGCAAGTTATCAATTTTATCATCGTTTAATTGTGTACCATCCGCCGTATAAACACATGATAAGGGTTTTTGAACACATGATTTTAAGATATGTTCATTACAAGTCATATGAAATGAAGCACCCGAGTCAAGAATCTAAGAGATCATACCTTGAGTTTCTTTTATTGAAGATGAGCAAACCACACCAACCGTTGCTTTTTCCTTCATTTGGACTTCAAGTTGCTTTAATTTTTGTTCAAGTGCAAGAATGGAAGAAGACGAAGCATGTTTTTCTACTATGGCCACCTTCTTTTTCAATTTTGGGCAATTTGGCCTTATATGCCTGGCTTCTCTACAATGATGGCAAATGATGTCTTTTCTTTCTTCTTTACTTTTGAAATGAGGAGGTCGGTAAGCCTTCATATTTACTCCGGGTTTTGATGCGGCCAAGGCGGTGTCTTTTTGAAGTCTTGCTTCATTCATTCTTGTTTCCGCCATTTGAAGATCGGTAAGAATCTCTTTTTTTGTAGAGAAAGGTTTTCTATTAATGAGTGATGATCTTACCCCGTCAAATTCTTCCCGTAGACTTCTTAGAAATTGATATACAAAGTTCTCATTGTCTTCACATTGTCTCTCACTAAGACATTGTGTACATTTCTTTTTGTAACCATATAATTGATTCCAAACATTGAAAAATTTCCCAAAAAATTCGTTTATCCCTTTATCTCCTTGTTTAAGTGAGACCAATTTGTCTCTTAATGCCATCCTATGAGCCACATCGCTTTGAACATGGGATTTTTTAAAATATTCTCATGCTTCTTTAGCGTTAGTGAAATCGGCCAAAGTGTTCCTAGTGTGCTCATTTACATTATTCATGAGCACCCATAGGATTGTTCTATGGCCTCCTTCATATTCCTCTTTTTGTTCGAGTGTGACATTAATAGAGGGTTTTACCTTTGAACCACTTAAATAGCTCTATAATTTTTTGAAATACAAATAGTTTTTTATAGATTGGGCCCATGTTTTATAGTTTGAAGGTGTTAGACGAAAATTGAAACCCCCTTTATCATCCATAGTTTAAGGAGAAAGAAACTAAAGAGGTAAACTTACAAAATATGATTGGCACGCTTCTCGAGGTGATAAACAATACAAAATACGATTGATATGCTTCCCGAGGCAATAAACAATACTCCTACGATCGAAAAATGGCTCTGATACCATGTAATGAAGTCTATGCTTCAATATAGTTGCAGAAGATCGAATGAACAATACCATAAAGTAACAATCACAAGCCCTTAGAAAAGGGAATAGCCGAGAACAACAAGTGCATGCGAAAAGGAGAATAAACAAAGCACAAGCTTGAAAAAATAATCGTTATTCATTAGCCATCAAAGGCTTGAATTTACAAGAGATTATAAGTGTATTTATAGAGAAAGAATGAGTGAAAGAAAGTGAGAGAGAGTGAGGGAGTAAAAAGAGAAGGGAGAGGGGAAAGATGGGGGCTGGGTGTAGCCAACCCCCAACGGCTAGTGGCCCTGGCCCTGATGGCCCAATGGGCCAGGGCTGCCAGGGTCGGGCCACTCTGGCCCAGTTCTTTAACAGAGGGCAGGCTGCTGATTCCAAGCTCAATTACATTTGTTGCATTTTGTGTGATGTTTTGGTGTATTCGATTTCTTGAACAATTATAACATTGAGGAAGACTACTCCGCATAGGTGAACCGTCATGTGGCACTAAACCTAAGCCCACGGCCACGGTTACAATAAGGTGTTCTAGGGGGGCGAGGTAGGGGCCTGAGCTGCCTGCTGTGGTGGGGCGGAGGCTCTATCCTCTTACATAGAGCTGAAAGACTCCGTGGGCACCGCTCTGCGGGGGCTAGTGCGGTGAGTAGTGGTCAGGTAGTGGTAATACTTAAGTAGCTTTCTATCCGGTCAGTTTCACTGCTCCGTTGATGTGTGGATTGATTGTGCACTTGAGATGGCCTTGTGACAACTTTTTTTTTGAGATCACTTATTGGAAATTCCAGTCCCCTCTTTCGGGAGATTATCTTCACTTAACTGGATCAAGGGTTCTTTACCTCTCACCAAATACCGAAATCTTCAATGGAGGACATTAAGTTTTTTCGTGTCATACAGCAAAGAACTGGTTATGCTTTACTCCTTGTGATACCGTTCATCCTTTCTTTGATGCATACTTTTCAGGTTTTGTAGAAAGTAACCTCTGATGCAACTTATTATGGACTTTGCTAGTAGACATTATTTCACAGTAGAAGATTTATCTTTCGAACAGCAAACAGGATGTAAGAAGTTCTGCAAAATAATTGATGGTAAATGTTCATTGAGCAGCTGCTTATTTTTGGGTACTGCAGGTGATATTTCAAGTTAGCAAAAGATATACCTCAGCTCCAACAGCTCCACGTGTAAAACTAGTGTCCTCACCAGAACTGAAGGCATTGTTGTCCATTGAAGATGTGAAACTTCCGGTTTGGGTAGATGGAATGTGAGTATATATGTTTTCAGTCGCTTGTTGGCATTATTTTCCCCCCTGATAATCAATGTTAAATAGCTTATGGAGTTGCGTATATTGTGTAGGTCATCTAGAATTGAACTAGTTGCGGTGCTATTCAGCATATTTAACTAATTTAAACTTCAAGTGCTTTCAACAAGTTCTGGTACATTAAAATAATGGTTAAATTTTTGCCTGTTAAAAAGGTCCATCATTTTAGGATGGGAAAGGTTACATGTACTTAAAAACGTAATTCATTTTAAGCTTGACTGTAGAAAGAAAGCGCTGTATTCTCTGGAGTACTATTTCTTTCGAGATCATGTTTGGCCTTTCATGCTTATTGCATATTTGTGTGTGTGGCTCTTTATTAATTAATCTGTGGGAGCATTGCTTGATGCAATGATCTGAGCCTTCAAAGTGTTGGACAGATCACAAGTCTAAGATGATAGAGCCACTACTATTAGCGGGAATCATACTGCTCCATCCTTCAAGCACCCTAGAGTGTGATTCTCTCTCTCTCTCTCTTGAAGTCTGGTATACATGTAATTTAGATGAAAGTAGGGATCACCCTTGCATGGTCTGTCTCAAGCTGGACAAAGGAGGGTTGCATTAGGTAGCCGATGGCCAGCATGAAACTTTATCGGTCTTAAGGAGTGCAATATTTCAAGCATGAAAGCACTGTTGAGGAAACTTGGAGGACTATTTGTTATATGCAACAACATTTTCCACCTGCTTGAGCCGAGCGTTACTCAGAGGGAATTAACTAGTTCAGGTCAGCTTGTACCAGTGGTTCACACATGGCAAGTCCAGACTCGACTGCTTGAGTTCAGTTACTTAGGAGTTAACTAGTTTACTTTTTATCATTTTATTTTATTTGTAACAGTTGCTAGTTTGCAACAGTGGATGCCCGTCAAGGAAATTATTTCCTCCACTTTCCTTGCCTCAAAGGGGGTGATTGTGCATCCAATTTCCTTATTTTTAGGGTAGTCATGGAAAGAAGTTATTTCCTCCACTTCTCTTGTTTTAAGGGGTGGTTATGCGTCCACTTCCTTTTCTTTTAGGGTAGTTAGTCTTCCTGGTTGTGTTTAATGATTTGCTGGAAATTAGTGAAGATAAGTAGAAGTTATTTTATGTTGCTATGCACTTATCTTAAGAAATTGTTGGTTCTCTCTAGTGTCTAAGAATTCAGCATTATAGGTAGAAGAAGGAAAGCTCCTTCCCGAACCTCTACATCTTGCTTTACTAGATTTGATGTTGAATACACAGCTCACAGCTGTAACCAGATATATTCCAATGGGCCATCCCCCCGCCCACCACACACACAACAAAAAAAAGAAAAAGAAAAGAAGAAGAAAAAGCATATATATATATATATGATTGTGTTTATGTTCCTGTGTATGACAAGCCAGATGAACTCAACAACAAGATGCTATGACTCAATTTGTTTCATATGATCTTATTTCCTTTGCTTCTGCTTATGCTAGGATGCACACAGAAACGCTTTCTTGCACGTGTGTGTGGTGCCAAGTGACAATGATAAGTTGCAATGTCCTTGAGATGAATCATTGGAAAAGTCCTTGTCTAATGTTGTCATTCTCTCTCTCTCTGTATAGGTGCATTGCTGAATATCTTCCTGCTCTAGAAGATAATCTTAAAATGCAGGTTAGTTTGATGTAATACTGATTTCTTGTTCATATTGACGATATTTTCCATGTCCCTGTTGCAGTAACTTGTCATTCAATGCTTGCAACAGCCATTTGGTTACTCAACTTCAGGCCCCTTCCTTCACCAATAAAAGTTCTTAAATTTATATTTTCTGTTTGATTCTTACATATAAAACAACTAATCTGTTGCTTTGGCACTTCTAGACAGTGTCATTGAGTTGAGTATACCTGATACAACTGATATTTGAGACTGGTTGAAATGCCTGGACAGGTCCGTTCTCTTGAGGGTTTAGTTACAATTGTAAAATGAAGAGATGTTCAACGATTATTTTGGCTCTCGGTTGTGAAAATTAATTGACTCAAAACCTTTTCTGCACCCTTGATTCCTCCCAGTTGTTACAGATTTATGCAAATTGTACCTGTCAAAGCAAAAGCTGCACCTTGTCTTTAACCAAGCCCAGCCCATTTTCAGTCATGTTTTTTTAGATGACCAATAGTTTTTATACAATCTACTCTACAATCAGCTTAAGGAAGGCTAACACTTGCACTAAACTCGCTGTCTGGAATCTTTTGCATGGCACTGGCTGGTCAGTTTTAGAAATGACGTGATCGAAAACACCCATCCTCTCTTGTGAAAGTAGTAAACTGTATTCGGAAGGGAAAAAGCTTTAGAGATTTATTTGAAGTGGCTGAAATTTATGTCACCATTTTATATGATTTGGTCCTTTTCTTAGAAGGCATGTTGATTTTGATTTTCACTGGCCTTTTCACCAACTCCTGCTGCAATTTGGAAATTTTGATCTGTTTCCTACTTCTATGCTATACTGATGTTTACAAGGCATGTACTTTCTAGGTGTTGGATGCTGTTGCATCAATTAGTGCGAGGAGGCAGTTCATCGAAGCTTTAGCACCTGTATTTGGCAAGCCACTCGAGGCTGATCCTGTGTGTTTTCTTATCAATATATTTTGTAGTTTATGATACAGTGTTAGCAAGTGATTTCTGGTTGGTGTGGCATTCAGGTGTTCTGCAGGAGGGCTACAGTTCTCTGTGTTTGTGGTTCCTTTACTTTTATGGTATGCTATACTAATTTTCCTTATGTTGGTCGTAGTTTGTGATTTGTTTTGATTAGTCTGCAGGAAGTCCATGTTTCGGACTTCAAATCTGATAAATATCTTTATTGACATATTCTTGGTTCAATGCCTATGAACAAGTGCTGTTGGATTTGAGGATTTATGAATATCCATATTTGAGTAACTACTCTCTACTTAGCATATTGTCATTACAGATTATTTATATTATACTGTTAGGATATTGTCATGGAAAATTTCTTTATTCAATGGGCAGAGAATTGAGAAAATTCTGTCCAGAAAATCTTGCCGCGTTTTGGTTGTCAACCTATTTAACCAGTCTTATTGACTCTGTTGAAAAGTACCATAAGTTCCACTTCACAGTTAGCAGTAGGGCTGTTCATTTCCATTAAAGTGAGAATGCACAAGAGTTGATTGTTGACCCTATGGTCATCCATATCCGTACCCAATAAACCTGTGAAATTTTATCTCCCAAAAACAGAAATTTGCAATCACGCGTAGGAAGATAGAGTTGGGGCAGTCGGCTGCTCTCTCTCTCTCTCTCTCTCTCTCTCTCTCTCTCTCTCTTTCTCCTTTTTATTATCAAGAATGAAATACATTGCTGATAGGGTTTCTCCTTTAAATAACCAGTATTACACTAATGAGAATCACCTAAGTGCCATTAATGAGACTATTTTAAAGCTACCTTTAAAAACAACCACTAAAACGTATAAAACAGAAAATATAACATAACTAATTAACACCAGTCTATCGTGAGCCATTTAGCCATCTTCAAGTCTTCTAACAAAACCATTATCAAATTCAGGGTGCTCATAGATAGTTGCTAGATCTCTGTCTTTTCTCATCTATAAAGAGCTGCAAGCTAAGCAACATTGCTTATTTGAATTTTTTTATCTAAACTTCATTGTGATCATGAAACCCATGATCGCTTAAGTTAAACTTTATTTTCCTAATGCAATCTTTGTTGTATGTATGTCTAGCATATGTATGCCTCAACATTATATATATTCATTATATGTGCCTATACTAGCTGGGTAACCCAAGCTTGTCTTGTGAAACTTATGTAAGTTTGAGCCAGATCAAGCTTTGGCAAGAGTCGAGACGAATAATGAGCAGTTAGAACAACAACAACTAAGCCTTTTCCCATACTTGATGGGGTCGACTACATGGATTCTTTGTTTCTACGGAGCCCTATTATAATTTGTAGAATCTATTATAAATAAGTCTGGGCCGACCCCGTCTAGTATGGGAAAAGGCTTAGTTGTTGTTGTATTATAAATAAGTCTGACAAAGTTTTACGTTGGTTGTCGGAAGCCTAACGCAACCCTCCTCCTTTATCCGGGCTTGGGACCAGCCATGCAAGGGTGATCCCTTACATGGGCGGAATTCAATATGCTAATCATAAGAGGAGAAAAAAAAGAATATAGAAAGAAAAGAAACTGGCCCCTCCTAATTTTCACATAAAATTGCCACAACTCCCCAAGTTTCATGATAAATAAGACAAAGTTTTACGTTGGCTGTCGGAAGCCTAATACAACTCTCCTCCTTTATCCGGGCTTGGGACCGCCCATGCAAGGGTGATCCCTTACATGGGCGGAGTTCAATATGCTAATCATAAGAGGAGAAAAAAAAAAGAGTACAGAAAGAAAAGAAACTGGCCCCTCTTAATTTTCACATAAAATTCCCACAACTCCCTAAGTAATACAAAATGTTACATCTCAATAAGCTTCTGACTCAAAGAATTCCAAATGGAACTAAACTACCCCATAATCACAAAATATAAATATGCTGATATTTCTGTTGAGGGAACTGGTGCTGAAATGTCATTTTAACTGGTACCGCTTCATTCATATATAGTTATTCTTGTCACATATTAACGCACTGATGGAGCAAGCTTCAGTGCTGTTGCAGCAACCTCAGTCTCCATGGTGTAAGGATTCGTCAATGAACGAAGGTTGATGTTGCACAAATCAATATCACCAAGTCGCCAAGAGTCAAATGACATTCAATCACGAATGTCTATCTTTAAGAATAATCAACAAGAGCGGAAGCATATACAAAACAAGTCAAGAAGCAGTGCAAGACTGCATACTTTATTAATGAATTGAAGTAGTATTTATAGACAACATAAGGTGGTTGGAAGAAAGAGTGAAAACAAGGCCCAAAGAGCCAACACATACACTAGTGCTGGCCGGCCAGCACTAGCCGTTGGGAGCTCCAACGGCTACTAGCCGTTGGAGCTTCCAACGGAATGGCCAGGGTCATGCTGGCCCTGGCCCTTCTTTCTGTTGGGACTGCACGGGTCCTACTGGCCCGGGCCCCTATTACATTAACACCCCCTCCTCAAACTTATGGGGTATACACTGAAAGTTTGTCTAATAAAAACTGAAATTGAGAAGCTGAAAGGGATTTGGTGAAGAAGTCTACGAGCTGCATCTTAGATGTGACATAACAAAGTGAGATCTTCTTATTGAGGCATTCTTCACAAACAAAGTGACAGTCCATCTCGATATGTTGACCAAGCTTTCGGGACTTGTTTTAGACCATACAAAGCCTATCTCAATTTAAGAGCATGACCAGGAAGGAGAATGACACCAAGAGGAGTCATATAGACTTCTTCATTCAAGTACCCATTCAAGAAAGCATTCTTGACATCAAGTTGATATATGTTCCATTGCTTGATTGCACTGATGGTTATGAGAATTCTAATTGTGGTCATTCTAGCTACTGGAGCGAAAGTTTCATCATAGTCAATTTCATATTTTTGGGCATAACCTTTAGCAACTAATCTAGTCTTGTATCTCTCAATGTGACCATCTCAATGGTTTTCTTATTCTTGAGCACAGGTGTAATTACCCATGTGTGAGCCTTGTTTAGGGCATTGAGTTCTTCCTGCATAGCATCTTCCCATTCTAGAATGCCTTTAGCTTGATGATAAAACCTAGGTTTCTTAACTTGTCGAAGAGTGGCAATCAAATTCTTTCTTTGTGGTTCAAAAGATTCATAGAACACAAATCTCTGAGGAGGTCGTGAGATCCTGGGTTCTAACCTCAAATTATCAAATTGTATATGGTTATCAATAATTTCTCTAGGACGTCTCCTATAATAGGAGGAGAAGGGTTCGACAATTGAATGAGTATCAATAGGTGTACATGAAGTGTTGTTGTTTTCAACGGGTTTTTCTTGAATAGATTGATGATCTTCTGAGGTGCAATCATCTTCATCTAAGACAAAGAAATCTTGAGGTAACAAAGATTCAGAGTTTTTCAAGGGTTTGGTCTCATAATAAATATCATTCTAAAAAAATTTAACATCCTTAAACACATATAGTTTGTCGTTTATAGGATCAAAACACCTATAACCTTTCTTATCAATACCATACCCTAGAAATACACATTCAATGGCTTTAGGTGATAATTTATCATTCTTGTCTGTATACACAACATCTACATCCAAAACCTTTAAGTCTTTCATAGTATCGGGGAAGATTATAGAATTTTTCAAAGGGTGAGATATTTTCAAGTTTAGGCGAGGGCATTCTATTTATGAGATATACTGTAGTAAGGATGGCTTCAACCCATAGGTATTTAGGAACCTTACTTGCAATTAGCAAAGTTCTACAAGTTTTAATGATATGCCTATGTTTTCTTTCTACTAAACCATTTTGTTGAGGGGTCTTAGTGCATGATTTTTTATGAATAATCTCATTTGCTTCAATAAATTTTTGAAATTCATTAAACATATATTCTCCTCCCGAATCGGATCTAAAAATCTTAATGGTGGCTCCAAATTGGTTTTTGATCATATTACAAAATACTATAACTTTTTCAAATACTTCGAATTTATGTTTTAATAGGTATATCCATGTGAAATGAGTAAAGTCATCCACAAAAATTACATAGTATTGAATTCCTCCTTTAGAGGCAATGGGTGCGGGACCCCAAACATCCGAATGTATTAGATCAAAAGTCTTATTTGGTACAAAATTCCTTTCTCCAAAAGGAAGATGATGCATTTTTCCAAGAATACATTCCGTACATTCAATTTTTTTTTTCTTTGATCGTTTTCATCAAGGGAATATTACATAATTTTTGAGAATCAAGTGTCCAAGTCTTTTATGCCAAAGCTTACATCTTGGGCTACATTACAAAACTCAAAATTTGGCATAACAAGATAGTCCATTTTGTATAGTCCACTTTCTCTATGGCCTTGACCAATCACCTTCTTCGATAGGTGATCCTGCACCACACAATGTTTGGATGAGAAAGTGACTACAATTATTATCACATATTTGTGCAACCGAAAGAAGTTCAAATTAAGTTTGGGAATTAGGTTTACATTTTTGAATTTTAAAGTTTTCTTTTTCAAAATTTTCAACCTTTTTGATTTGAAGTTTTGTTCCATCGGCCGTAAACACATGTTTTCCAAAGGTCTCACAAGAATCAATCAAAGCTTCTTCACTATGTGTCATATGAAAAGATGCACTGGAATCTAAAAACCAAGACATACCTTGCGAAGTATATAGAGCATTCTTGGAGATGCTTGCTTTTTCTTTAAAGATCTCTTCGATATAAGCTTTGATGTTGTTGGGCAAGACACTTCCTTCTACGACTCCCACGTTTCCACCCCTTTTCCGAAGTAGAGGACAAGTGGTTTTGATGTGTCCACTTTCCTTGCAATAATGACAAATTGTATCCTTGTTGGGCCATGGTCCCGTGGTCTTCTTGAATGTGCCTTCATTGTTCTTGGCATGTCGAGGCTTCTAAGTCTTTAAATTTGCTCCGGGTCTTGATGCGGCAAGTACGGCTTCTTTGGCCACATGCATATTTTTTAATCTTGTTTCCTCCATAACAAGATCGGCTAGAAATGTATCTCCTCTAGGTCTAGGTTTCCTATGTATAAGGCTTGATCTAATGTTTTCAAATTCGTCTCTTAAACCACGCATAAACAAGAAAAAATATTGATTTTTCAAAAACTCTTGAAATTCGTCTAATTTGTGAAGTTTTCCAAATTTGTCAAAACTTCTTAATTGAGTCCATAGTTCCAAAAATTCATTGTGATAGTCCCTAATGCTTAGATTCCCTTGTTTGAGCATAATCATTCTTTTCATGAGATCGATTTGAAAAATAAAATCGTCTTGAGAATGAAGCTTTTTCAAATATTCCAAAGTTTTAAACGCATTTTCAAAAGCATTAATCCTATTTCTAAGTTTTTCATCCACATTTTGACAAATAATCCATGTGATTTTTGCATTCATCTTTTCCCATAATTTCAAATCTATTTTGAATTTTTCATGTGCTTTGATGATTTCATCATCATCTAAGCCATCAATGTTCAAAATTGGTTCTTTTATAGTTTCATCAATGTAATCCTAAAAATCTTTTGATAAAAAATATTTTTTCATTGTTCTAGCCCAACTTTGATAACTTTTTGGGTTTAGAATAAATCTAAACGACTCATTTTTACCTTTCATTTTTGTGCAAAAATGAAAATTTTGGACTAACCTCAAGTTTGATACAATTCTTCAACTTTCGCACTTTCGGCACGCTTCTCATTGCACTCGTTTTCTTCAATCCGAGGCTCTGATACCATGTAAAGATTCGTCAATGAACAAAGGTTGATGTTGCACAAATCAATATCACCAAGTCGCCAAGAGTCAAATGACATTCAATCACGAATGTCATCTTCAAGAATAATCAACAAGAGCGGAAGCATATACAAAACAAGTCAAGAAGCAGTGCAAGACTGCATACTTTATTAATGAATTGAAGTAGTATTTATAGACAACATAAGGTGGTTGGAAGAAAGAGTGAAACAAGCCCCAAAGGGCCAACACATACACTAGTGCTGGCCGGCCAACACTAGCCATTGGGAGCTCTAGCCGTTGGAGCTTCCAACGGAATGGTCAGGGTCATGCTGGCCCTGGCCCTCCTTTCTGCTGGGACTTCACGGGCCCTACTGGCCTGTGCCCCAATTACATTAACACATGGGTCATCTAAATCCTTATTTTCTTAGCTTCTTGTGATGTTTCCAACCAGCTGTGAACACAAGTTAGTGGTGTTGAAGTAAACAATGAACTGACCTTTTCTAGCATTTTCACAACTAACCAAGGGGAAACTCCTTTATAATAGTTTATGAAAGGTATGAAGCTTAGATAACTATGAGCACATTCTAGCTCAAGGGTCAACACCTTATTCCAAGATCTCAGCCTCTGAACATTCTAACAAAAAGAACATAATGTAAAGATGAGTGATGGAGAAGTTTAGCCTTAGGAGGACGTAAATAGTTTACTATGCTTTTATGAAATTTATGTTCATGTAAACTTCTAAGCAAACTATGGTTTCTCTTTCTAGTGCGTAAGTGTAGATATATTGTCTATGTTTTTATTTTCTAATTTTTCAGCTTAATATTAGTGTCATGCAAGTGATCTTGTGTTTGTAAACCTTATTATAACCAGTGTTGTCTGACGCGTATCGTATCGTGTATCGCTGGGCTCCACGATACGGGCGTATCGTATCGTATCGTATCGTATCGTATCGTACTTTAATATTAAAATAATGTAAAAATAATTAAAAATTAATAAAAAATCGAAAAAAAATCAAGAAAAAATCAGGAAAAATCTGATAATTGCTTTAAATTCATATAATGTAAGTTTAGTACAGATTGAGCATTCAACATTGAACAATTGCATCCAAATTTATATATTTTGAATCCAAAAAATAAAATACAGACATAGTTTACACTTTACAGTACACTACAGTCTACAGTTACATATAATGTTACATTTTACAAATTGTAATCAGGATCATCAACTAAATAATCTTCATCTTCTCCTTGTTGCAGATCCTCATCATCATCAGCCACGCCCACACCTTCTTCTTCAAAATCAAATTCTTCATCTCCATAATGTTGTTGCGCTCCTTCCAAATTAATCCAGGCAACGTCTTCTTCTGTTAGGAGGGCATTTTCTTCAGTGTCTTCCATAACCCAATCTTCTAATATATCAAAATTATCCAAACTTATTGGATCGAACTGACTTTCTTCTCTATTTACTTTTTTTAATTGCCTACGACACAAACAAAGATAAACAATTAGTAAGTAATATTAACAATTCAAAACTGAAGTTAAATAATATCGAATTGAAAATTTGAAAGTAATACAACATTACCTTTCACGAAGGCGCATGTTACAACGAATATAAACCAAATCATTAAGCCTTTTGTGTTCCAACCTGTTGCGCTTTTTGTATGGATGTGTTCAAAAACACTCCAATTTCTTTCACAACCTGTTGCACTACAGGTTTGGCTTAAGACTCTAACTGCAAAATCTCTAAGGTTTGGACAATCACTTCCAAACCTGTTCCACCAAACATCTGTAAAGAAAATATAAACATTAGAGACATAATAATCCACAGTAATGTAAGATGGAACTTAAATATCAAAATAAACAATGTACCTGGACGCATCGTAGAGCGGTTGCGAATTGCAACAGGCAAACCCATCAAGTGAAGAGCATTATCATATATCTCCATCTCTCGATGTATCGCATCTACTATGCTCTCATCAGGGACTAATCTGTCGATGCATTCAATGATTCCTCGATTAACCTCACCGTCCCTTTTGAAGGTTGCTGAGTACCTCAATGATGGGTTTAGATAGTAGGCTGCTGCATGAATAGGCTGATGCAATTGTTTATTCCATCTACTATCAATTATTTTCCACACGGGCACATAATCTCTTTTTTTTCCATTAAAGTTATTTCTGATTGCTTCTTTTGCCCTGTCCATGGATTCATAAAGGTAGCCCATAGATGGTTTCTCCTCGCTGTCAGCCAATCTCAAAACTTTCACTAAAGGACAAGTAATTTTCAATAATCTGATACATGCATTCCAAAATGAACTTCTAAAAACCGTTTCTGCAATCTCATTTAACTTTCTGTTCCTTCTGTTTTGTGGCAACTCTGCAAATTGTTGCCACTCATCTGAGGAGAACATTCTCTTTAAAGCTTGCTTCTGTCTCACAATACTCTGTACAGATAAGAAGTTTGTTGCGAACCGAGTTGCAGCTGTGCGAAGAAGCTCTGCACCTTCTGTGTATCTCCTCATCATACATAAAATAAATGCATGGTTGTAAATAAATTTTGTAATATCTTGGCAACACTCAGTTGCTGCCTTTATTTCATCCATCTCACCGATGTCCTCGAGGATGAGATCTAAACAATGGGTTGCACATGGTGTCCAGTAGAAAGTCCCATAAATATCAGCTAACTCCTTTCCGGCTGCTTTGTAGTTAGCTGCATTATCTGTAATCAATTGGACTACATTTTCTAGCCCAACCTCTTGTATAACCTTATCAAATTCCTCTCGTAGGATCTCTGCAGTGTGCCTCTCCTCTGACATATCTAGAGATCTCAAAAACATGAGTCCTTTAGGACAATATACAAGAAAGTTTAGCAATGTCCTTCTTCGCCTATCGGTCCATCCATCTGCCATGATAGTGCATCCTGTTTCCTTCCACGATTGTCTCAAAGTCGAACAGTATTGCTGCACTTCAATCACGGTCTGATCTAATATCTTCCCTCTCAACTTCTGATAAGAGGGCATCCTGTATCCTGGACCAATGTTAGCAATTGCATCTGCCATTGCTTGAAAATGAAAACTGTTTGCTGCATTAAATGGAATGCATGTATCATAAAACCATCTGCCCACTGCAAGGTCTGCTTGATCGTGCAGTTGTTCTGAAGCCATAGCAGCACGAATTCCTGGCTGAGCACCAGGTGTAGTGGAAGGAGGAAAGAACGAATGTATGCTAGAAGAAGAAGCTCTTCCTCTACTCCTTCCTGAACTTCCTCTTCTGCCACCTCCAAAGTCTTCAGATGCAACCCTCTTTCCTCTGCTAGGTGCTCGCGAACTGCTACTACCAATATCTGTTCTAGCATCTGAAGGCAAACTATCAGTGAATCCAACTCCAGTGGCAGTAGCATCATCAGCTTCTTCACACATCTGGAAATCATCCTTTTGTTGTCTCCTTTCCTGTATGCTCTCAATCATCTGCAAGCATTGCCATTTAATACCTTCTGGCACACTTCTAACTCTGCCTGTGCATGGAGCAACTTCTTTCCTGGTTCCTGCTAGGTGGTGTTTCAACCTTGAAATTCCACCACTAACCACCTTTTCACAAAATAAACATCTGATTTTTAACCTTGAACCCTCAACTGGTATACCCCACTGCCATGCCGGATCATCAGACTTTGAATGAGAGTCTCTACCACCCCTTCCTGCCATCTCAATGGAGTACTTTAATTCAAACAAAAACCTGAAAATAAAAGCACTTCGTAAATCCCCCAATCTTCAAATAACACTCAAATCGAGTGTCTCCCACTTCATGAATGCAATAAAAATCGTATACACACACTTAATAACTTCATATTTTGTCATTCAAAAAAAAAACCCGAAATAACACAAAAAACAATAAATATAAAGGAAAAAAAGGAAAAAAACATTAAAAATATACCTAAATCCGAGTTTGGAGGCTTGGACGGACACCGTAGGGCACGATTTTAGAGCTTTGAACACCAAGGAGGCGAAAACCGACTCTTAGGGAGCTTGAAGAACCCAAAAGGAGAGAGGAAACCCGCGAAAAATCGCGGGTTTCCCTCGGCCCGGGACCCTTTATAAGGGTCCCAGGGCGTATCGTCGATACGGGCGATACGCACCGTATCGTGCGATACGGGCCGTATCGCACGATACGGTGCGATACGCCCGCACCTGCGATACGGGGGCCCGTATCGTATCGTGGTGGCCCACGATACGATACGTATCGCACCGTATCGTACGATACGGTGCGATACGGACAACACTGGTTCTGATCAGTGTTGTCCGACGCGTATCGTATCGCGTATCGCTGGGCTCCACGATACGGGCGTATCGTATCGTATCGTATCGTATCGTATCGTATCGTACTTTAATATTAAAAAACTATAAAAATTATTTAAAAAATCAATAAAATTAGTAAAAATCCGAAAAAAAACAAGAAAATTCTGGAAAATTTTGAAAAAATCTGGTAATTGCTTTAAATTCATATAATGCAAAGTTTAGCACAAATTGAACATTTAATATTGAACAATTGCATCCAAAATTATATATTTTGAATCAAAAAATGAAATACATTTATATTTTACATATTGTAAATTTGTATCAGGATCATTAACTAAATAATCTTCATCTTCTCCTTGATGATGTTGTTGTACTTCAAATTAATTCATGCAATGCAATGTCTTCTTCAGTTAGGACTTAGGAGTGCATTTTCTTCGTTATCTTCCATAATTCACTCATGTAATATATCAAAATTAACAAACTGCTATCTTTGTACATGTAGTCATATTTGCTAATTTTCATATGTGAGCAAAACAAAGAGCTCCATTTCTTTGATTATTGAGTCTATGACACCTTAATGATGTTATATTATTACTTGATAATGTCCCCTTTTTCTCTTATTGGAGACTAGCTTTTTAACTAATGCATGAGCTTCATTTCTCACTTCACAGACTGAGTTAAGCCTCACACACATTGATCATGTTCAACTCAATGGAAGTCATGTAACGTGAACCTTAAAATAGTGAAGTTGTGAAATCCCTACTCAATGAACCGAGAGAATTAAATGTTTTTAATTGTTTACGATCTTATGAAATTAGAAACTGTTAGCAAAAATATACCTAAAAGTTGTAACAGAAAGGGAAATGATTTTGTCATAATTTTTTTTTTTATACATTATTTTTATTAAATAAATGAAATTATAAACCCAAATTATAAGCATATTGGAGGATGCCTTTAAGGGAAGTGAAGAGAGGGAAAGAGAGGGCAGAAACATGCAAAAAAAATTTGAAAAAAAAAATTTTTTGAAAAAAAAAAATTTGAAAAAAAAAAATTTTGAAAAAAAAAAAAATTTGGGCGTATCGCCCGTATCGTACGATACGGGCGATACGGGCCGTATCGTACGATACAGTACCGTATCGTACGATACGGCACGATAACCTGTATCTTACGATACAGGTTACCGTATCGTATCGTGGCTTCCCACGATACGATACGTATCGCACCGTATCGTACGATACGGTGCGATACGGATAACACTGATTATAACCACAAGACAAGCTGATAAGTAACCGTTTCCATCACATGAAAAATGACATGGCATTCTTTTTCATTGTAGATGACATTTTCACTATTGGAGATGTTTTCATTCTTTTTCTACCTTGTGTCACTGAAGATAGTTTGCAGGTTATTGATAGGACCTTGCATGCTTTTCTTAACTCGAATACCTTACATTTTTTTTGCTTGTTTTAGGTCCATTTTTCCCTTCCAAGTCAATTTCCTAAGCAACAACCTGTGCTAGTTTTGCAAAGCTGTCAGGTCTCTCTCTCTCTCTCTCTCTCTCTCTCTCTCTTGTGTTCGTGTGTGTATACATATATAATAAATTCACTCACATAAATTACACTGTGCGTGCTAATAAACCATGTCATTTGCATCCTTTACTTCATTAACTGTTCTTTGCTGTCTTGATCCATTAAGTTGGAAATTTTCTAAGCTTATAATGAGAGAACCTATTTCAAGGGTCGCGGAACAAGATTTGCTTCCTTATGTTGGTTTTTTTGCTCCAACCATGTGACTGCGCTGAGGTAATTGAAGGTAGAAGATAAACCTGTTATAACGGTCTATGCACCATCAGGGAGCTATTATAGGCTTTGGTGTTGTGGACTAAAGGGGTCTACGTACTTATTCACTTACAACACACAGCTGCACAATGCGACGTTCCAGTTAGTCTTTTTCTTCTTCAGACTATGTAGGACGTTTTTATGTGTTTGTACAGTACAAGCGTATAGGTTTTCTACGTTTATTACTTATGCTCTGTTCATGGATTCTGTTAGTGACTCGTCATTTTCCGTTTGGTTGCTCCAAAAGCATTTTCGCTGTGTGGTTGAAATGCTTGGACAAGTTATAATGTCGCTTCAGCGAATCTATCATCTACTTTCCCTTACCTAGCGGTCAAGGTTCTGAAGGTTTAGACATGCTGAGTGGTAATTGTGCCTTCGATTCTGTTTGCAGCATTTTGATTTACAAGGTGCTCCAGTGACGTATCCTCCTTTGACTAAATACCCCTGGAGTCCAAGATGGGATCTATCACAAATGGTGGAGCGCGTATAGTATGTTCTTTCACTTTCCCCATGTATCCCAGATCGTAGTTTTTTCCCTTCTTTTTAGACCCGTGACTGTATCTTCATGGGATGCAGTGAATTTTTGGCGGATGAATGTCTAAACTTCAGGAGTTACTGCAGTGATTTCCTTCAGCAGCAATAAATTGACAACTTCTGAATCTTCTTTCCAGCTTATTCCTCAGGGTTCTCTGTTTTAGATGCATCTTCTGAATCTGTAATGTGTACAATTCTTGTGCCTTATACTTGCCTTTGGGCGCCCATTCCGACCTCCTCTTTACTGCTTTTTCTGTACAAAGAGGACGTGGTCACGAAACCTAGAGTTTGTTGTTTCTGAACTGCTTATGTGGGTAAGAATTTTGTCTCTATTGCTCGCTTTCTTCGAGGTGCTCTTGGTTCCATTCTGTTTGTAATAATGTCGATATCTGGTGATCATGTTAGTGTCAACCCAAGTTCAATTGGTGAATGCTTCTCACATGACTATAATGATCGTTTTGGTTGTTTGCTGAGTCGTGTCTTGTGGATACTAATGGACCATGGGCTGCTAAGCCTTGAGCTGATTCTGCTAAGCCTTGACCCAGGGATTCAGGACTGTACAATGTTATGAATCTCAAAAGCGGAACCAAATTGGGAGAGTAAATTTTTATGACTTTCTCTAAGGCTTGTATATGTAAAATGCTCTTTGTCTAATATGGTTTCATAAAATGCTCTCTGAAGACGAGAACTTCAAGATTGAGGTTTTCATCTGATATTTTAGTTCTTGTGGGACTAACCTTTTTCACAGTTTGACTGGTATTCAACTTTCTTCTTGAGGCAGGGTGGAGAGGTATTCGTCCAACCAAACTCTCCTGTCTGCTTCATGTAATTCATCTCACAATTTACTGGGCCTGCTTTGGATTATTCAAGATGCTCATCACCTTTGACTTGGGGTCTCCTGGTATTTTCTTAGACTTAGATTATTTCTGCAAATGCCTGAGTGTTGCGGCTGATCGGTTCGTGTATTCCATTGTTTTATTTCAAGAGAGAACTTTGAGAAAGTAATCTACTCCGAATTGGATCTAGTGAATCAGCTTCTTTCGGTCTGTTATTGGTTGTTTCTTCCCATTTGGGTCCTGGTTCGATTGATAGGCGTTTCAACCATTACCTCTGACCGTCTCATTGCGTGTCAAGCAGATTGTTGTTTGGAGTTTGTCTAGCAAGCCGACCTTATTCGACTATAGAGTTCAACTCCAACACCGAGCTCTCCTAGCTACATCTTGATTGGTACGTGGATTCAACCGCATGTTCTGTCTATAAGCTGTTGAGCCATGCCAATTTATATGCTTGCATGGTTGTTGGAACCATCTCCATGGAAGTTTTGATTCGTGGGACCTGAGATTTCCGGTCTGGTCGTAACATAGGAACACGGGGGTTAATTTGTTCGTTGGGATGGGCCATCGGTTTTTGGGGGGCAATTTTATGCAGAGGACACTCTGAACCGGTAATTTCTTCCATAATAATGGGTCTTCCTATTTCGCTGTTAGCCCTTTTCTCCTGCTTGATCTCCTGGCCCTGTTTTCAGCCGCACTTTATTTGCGAGTCGTGGTCGTCCCATTACATGCTAAAGAGCTTTCTGTTTTTTCTTTTTTGGATCATGACAGGGAGGCCGAAGCCAGGAATGCACGTCTTGTGATTGGAGCCCACACAGTGCATCTTGTGGTGTCAATAGCCCTGCTAGGTGGGCTAACGCTTCGAATGCTAAACAGGTAATTGTTTGGATAGAGTCTACGCAAACCAGCCTTAATAACTATATTCAAACCCACCTCAATTTGGTCTTGGATTGGACGTGGTTTAAATTCCAACTGAAGTCTGGTTTAACGGGTCCCTTAGGCTGTTCGAAAATAAATGCATAGAGGAACTTGCTGCCAGGACATTTTCTTGGGGATATCTGATGTTCCCAGCCTGGCCATAGCCGACATGGCATCAGGGTGGTATTACACACAAGAAATCAATGATAGATCTACTGTCAACTCCCTGTTTTGTTTTCTACTTCATCTGGTTAAGCTAGCTGCCTTAAACATCCTTAGGACCCCATAAATATACTTGGGAATGAAGAGAATTCCACCTTCCTCTTGATCGTGACTCCTTCCCAGTTGCTCCTAAAAGTACCAATGTGATTATGTGGATGCACTAATGCTAATTTGACGGTCATGCATCCACTAAGAAAGAGCTTCTAGCCATCCATCGACTCTCCCATCCCAACTCAAGCTTTGCTACCAGAAGCGGCAAACGTCTGTCAGGAATTCACTGCTACTCAATTAAACCAGACCAGAGTACCAGGTGAACCAAGCCAGGCTGGTATTCGTGTGCTGGATTTCGGAGAGAAGGAAAAAGTTGGTGAAATGTGTTGTCCTAGTGGGGTTCACAAATGACGAAAAGAAGATTTGGGGGTCTTGAAAGGTCGAGCAAGGTATCGATATGAAAGGCACTTTGAATCTGACTGGGAGCCGATGTGCACATAAAATTTCTGTATACAAGGCGAGATGTTGACCCCGTGCCTTCTGGTGGAGGCGGGTCCAAGTGACTATCGGTGGCCTGCATCCCTGTCATTCATACGCAAGCAGGACGTTTATGGAGAATAAGTGGCGTAGCAGGATGCCTTTACGCCTACAGATTCATCCCAGTGCTGGAAATATTTTCGGGTGGGGTAAATTATGTATTATAGCTGTGAACTCAATCTCTTCCCAAATTTGGGTGGGGCAGAGGCCCCATCTCAACTCTGTGTAGATCCGCCATCGTACAAAAGAGGTAAAAGCGTTTGGACAACTCCGAAACGTACCAGCTGTGCCTCACGTTGCATTACTACATACTTCGATGACTTTGTGGGGGGGAAAACTGATGCGATGGGTCATTTGTTTCTGTGTTTAACAATAACCGACGAAAATGGCAATTGCAAGCATTAGTTTTGAAGGCCAAGCCTAAATAAGACAAAATCGTTGGAATAAAGAGTTAGTAGACAGACAATGAGAGGAGAGCTCGTGGTAGCATTCGGTCAAAGTCAGGTGAATGATTGAGTGAGTCGTTCAAAGGCTAATGGATGGTTCAGGCTAACATCAAGCGTTGCGATGCAACATTATAGCACCGATGTGATCTCCACCTTCAATTCGATATGAGAAAGAAGCTTTATTTGACCTGCTCCAGTAACTTTTCGTGAAAACCACCAGAAGAAAAAAAAAAGATTTGGAATCAATCTTACATAATTCGCCCCACCTTAAATGGTTGAATAGGGAGTTCGCTCGCCCACCCCACAAAAAACTCTACATCCGCCAGTTCTCCCCGATGTTTTCACTTGTAGTCTCCAGATGGTTTCTCATTTTTCTCGATGCATGGCGTCTTATCAGAATGGATGGCTCAGAAATTGTGAAGTTGCTGGTTTCTTGAGTTTTTAATCGTGCACCTGACGATTGGGCCTGATGCTCTCGTTAAGAACCAGGGTTCCTTCACTACTTAATATCGACAAATGAGACCACTGAAATGCATTGATTTGAGCATCGTTGTCATAGCAGCTGATACAAGAGTTCCAGTGCAACGCATTTAATCTCATTGTTCCACAATCAGAATTAAGCAACTAAAAGTCTAAAAGAGGTGAAGGGTGACAGTGTACCCACTTCGTATATCCCCAAAGCGTAGTTATGTGAGACGCACACGAAAGCAACCGGTAGATTTGCAGTCGGAATGTTTCGTCACAGGCAAGGTTTGGTGGAGTCTTGATGTGAAAGCAAACTGTGTATGAAATTGATCGCAGGAAGGTCTTTTCGCCAAGAGGGATGTCTAGTCTCATCGTACCCTTTTTGAGATGAGTGAGATTTTGCGATATTATTGGTAAAAGCAAGCGGTTTCATGTAATATCAGGAATTATGTGGCCATCTCTACATAACTCGATATAGTAACATAGGCATCTCTTTTTGGTAGATTTCTCAGTTAAACAACTTTTTCAATAGATTGACACCGTAAAACCTTGGTAGACTATGACCTAAAATATAGATAGATTTACTATATATCAAAAACCAAAACCAAGCCTCATCAAAGTTGCAAGAATTCTTAGTTGTCATTGTGATAAACGTAATGTGTCAATTCAGTGGTGGATCCACATTGTGGCGAGGTGGGGCGACCGCCTCAGCCGAAATTGTGAAAGACATTTTTAAAAGAATTTGAAGATTTTTAAAGCCTGTTCCACTCGAACATGAAGTCCGCCCCACCTGAAACAAGTTTTTGAATCCACCATTGTATGTCATATTAGTAATTTTCACTCTAAAATGGAACACATTCAAGGCCATATTTTCTGTTCTCTAAAGTGTTTTACGTTCGAGTTTCTCAGTGTCTACTCATGGAGTTGTTGTTCTTGCTGTTGCTTTAGAATTCTTATGTTTCAATTTAAATGATATATCCGTGTCACATAAAACACTAGATGAACCACTGCATTTTAGCATCTCTCTCTCAATTGTGAGTGTAATATTCCTATAATTTTCAGTTATGTTTATTATGTATATTTAAATAAAACTCTCTTTCAAGACACTGTATACCACTGAAAATATAAAACTTGTGTTCTATGCAATGAACCATAAATGAAAGTCTTTCAAGGTTTCTTGTAGTCTTATTATTGATTTGAGGTTGAAACTTGAAAGTACCAACGTAGTTATCATGCTCAAATGTCTATTCTTTTCGCAACTTTGTTAAAAGACGAAGATATTACGGATTATCTTCTAAAGATTCTTCTACACCCTTTGCGTAGAAGTTCTCATTGTCATACTAGTCAGGGGCTCCTCCTAGACTGATGAGTTTCTTTCCTTTATTTCGATGGCCAAGCTCTATGAGTTATGCCCCTTTAGCCTTTTAAAGATGATTAATATCGTTATCTCCATCATTACTTTGAGAATATACACCACCCAATTGCTCTATGACAATCTTCCGAGCTTTAGATAAGTTTTCTCAACTAACATTGAATAATTTATTGCAAATATTCCTCCTAATTGGTGTATAAAAAATCTCTCGTCTTAGGTGGTATATGGTGAAATCTTGATAATTGAAATCGATGCATTTAGTGAAGAAAGTGACGTGCTTGATTTAGGGAGACACCGGGCCCATTCACAACGTAATGCATGCTGAAAATACGTTGACTCCTTGACTTACCAAACCATTTGATTTCATGTATGTCGCGATACATGGCGTTCTCAATATCGCTCTTCAAACGCTGCCAACCAAAACCATGCCCTTTTCCTGCACTAAGTGGAGTCAGATATACATATTAATCTTAGCCTACATTGATCTTGACTTGTGTCAAACGCTACCCAAGAATCAAAATTCTTTTCACAAGTGGGAGGCCAAAGCCAGGTATTACGACTTTGATTTTGTGAGTCGAGGCCCCTGCCAGGTGAGCTGATGCACTCAATGCAAATAATCAGAAGTTAAAAGGACAGGTTTCTACACTTAATTAACTGTATTCTTTGTTAAGATCCGGCAAAATGGGCCTGAGATATGCATCGCCAGCCGGATTGTGTACTATCGTCTTCAGATCTTTGAACTAATTCATCAGTTGTCACTGTAAACATTTCTTACCTTTTCTTTGATAAGAAAGGTATGAGGGAGGCCTCTATCAGACTCTCAACCCGGTATCGAACTCCTGACCTAAGTTGTCACATTGTGTCCGACGTATCCTCCTAATTTAAACCTAGAAAAGGAAACGGTGGCCATATGTCCGTGGAAGTATCTATGATCCTGATGAAATAATTAATGTATGTATGATGAAACTTTACGTAATTAATTAGGGAAAATAGCAGATCTTCCCATGAAGCCTTGCTGACAGACCCGCACCTTATCCCATTTGCTTCATTCATGATGCAGTTGCTTTGAACTCCCTATATTATGAAGCCAATGGCAAGAGCAAAATTAATGTAGAGTTTCTTTGCTTTTATAACTCAGAGAGCTTACGTTTTGAGGGATTTGAATAACTCCAAGGTTAAGGTCCATTCTCAGCATCGGGTTTGAATAAATGCACGACTAGAAGCCAAAGGCTTGTTCTGCAATGCTGACCCCCTTTGGCTGAGATTGATGCAGAGATTTATTATGGAAGGTGTTGCAAAATTCTCGCAAATGACATCCTCATTTGGAGCTAGCGATTTTTCCTAATTTTCACCATATATACTTTTAATACTTGAAAATATCGGATTATATGTGGTTGAGCAATTGAATTTCCTCCCCCACTTGATAGGTTAGGCTTGTCGTCGCAAGGCTGGATTTCTAGTGGGCATCTGTTTGTTGTAGACCCTGCAGTCTCCATTAAATGCAGAATTGATCGACTCGGCCGCACCTGTTTGTTGCATGCACGATGGAGATTGAACCCTGCCTGCTGCTCTTTACTGGGATTGTCATGGCTAGCCGGATTCTATTCTAGTGGATATCTTGTCCATGTGAAACGATAATACACATATGTAGGATACGTACATATATAGATACAGAGGTACGTACATACGTGTGTTTGTATACACACACTCACTCACAAACGCATAGAGACACAGAAACACACACACAATTATATTTCTTAAGTTTCGTTTGTCATATTTATCATATAGCATATCTTTATACATTTAGAATGGCGTAGCTGGCAACATTTACGCCGCATCACTTTCATGTGGGACGAAATCATGTGCTTCTGCGATAGATATACAAAAGGATAAGCATCTTAAAAACCAGAGTTGCATACTGTCTCCTTTTCCATCCTAAGTCAATCGGAAAAGGCCCTTGTTGCATAGACTAGTTACATCTTTACTCAGTTAAAGGCACTTCGGTTCCAATCTTTTCAATGTTTAGGTGTTCCTAGATTGACCAAACCAGCCGTCCATGTCATAAAAGCTGACATGTGTGTGTGTGAGAGAGAGAGTGACCCAAATTAAGTTGCTTATTTTAGTTTCACTTCAAATGATACAAGGGATCGCTGGTGGAGTACATTGAAGCAGTGGCATTCACATCTAGCAAATCGAGCAACTTACCTTTCTAACTTGCATTCACACATAACAAAACCAAACTGCGCCTTATAATGACCATTCATCAATAGAAAATCTGTAGGAAACAAATTAAACACCCAACGCAAACCTGTTGTCTAGTGCTTGTTGTCGTGCTTCTTCTCTGCGTAAGGTGGAGGTGAACCGTGATATGGGGGATAACTATACTTAGGGGGCACTGGAGTTCCATACACAGGGGGAATAATAATCTTTGGAATGGGTGGGAGTGGCTTGTTGAAAATAGGAGGGCATGGCTTCTTCGGAATAACAGGAGGCACATACACTGGTGGCTTGTAAACTGGTGTGGGAGGCTTCACATACACTGGAGGCTTGTAAACTGGAGTTGGTGGCTTCACATAAACGGGTGGCTTATAAACTGGAGTTGGTGGCTTGTAAACTGGAGTCGGTGGCTTCACATAAACGGGTGGCTTATAAACTGGAGTTGGTGGTTTGTAAACTGGCGTTGGTGGCTTTACATAAACGGGTGGCTTATAAACTGGAGTTGGTGGTTTGTAAACTGGCGTTGGTGGCTTTACATAAACAGGTGGCTTATAAACTGGAGTTGGTGGCTTCACATAAACGGGTGGCTTGTAAACTGGAGTTGGTGGTTTGTAAACTGGCGTTGGTGGCTTCACATAAACCGGTGGCTTATAAACTGGAGTTGGTGGTTTGTAAACTGGCGTTGGTGGCTTCACATAAACAGGTGGCTTATAAACTGGACTTGGTGGCTTCACATAAACTGGTGGCTTATAAACTGGAGTTGGTGGCTTCACATAAATTGGTGGCTTATAAGTTGGAGTCGGTGGTGTATAAACTGGAGATGGTGGCTTCACATAAACTGGTGGCTTATAAATTGGAGTCGGTGGTGTATAAACTGGAGATGGTGGCTTCACATAAACTGGTGGCTTATAAATTGGAGTCGGTGGTGTATAAACTGGAGATGGTGGCTTCACATAAACTGGTGGCTTATAAATTGGAGTCGGTGGTGTATAAACTGGAGATGGTGGCTTCACATAAACTGGTGGCTTATAAATTGGAGTCGGTGGTGTGTAAACTGGAGTTGGTGGTGGGATGTACGGGGGTGTCTCGTATGTAGGCGGAGTTGGGGGAGTCTCATAACTAGGAGGAGACGGAAATGAGAACTTGGGAGGGAAAGGAAAGAAAGGTTTAGGAGGGAAAGAAATGGGTGGAATTGGAAAGAAAGGAAACGGAGGCTTGTTGAGAAAAGGATTGTTTTGGCACCAAGGGTGGTTTTGGAACCAGGGGTGAGAGCACCAGAAAGTGGCGGAGGTGCAGATGACGGGAGAGAAAACAAGCTTTCCTTTGGTAATAAATGTGCGTTTGCCGTTTTCTAGGGCTTTGTAGACGATCTTGGATGACTCTAAGCCTCCTGCTGAAGGGCATGCCTTGTCGCTGCTGCTCAGTATGAAAGCGTAGCATTCTTTTTTTAGGGCTCCTTTCTCGTTCAAGAGCTCCTTTGGGAGTTCTACGTTGAACTTTCCTTCGTTGTCGAACTGCCCTTTTGCCTTTGTGCTCAGCTCGCCTTTCTCGTTTTTACAGTCTACGGTTACTCTTAGACCTGTAAAAAGAGAAGCCATCGATCAAAACCTTGATGTATAACTAACAGTTAGGAATCTAAAATTAGTTAGTTAAGCGTTTTGCGTGAAAGGTACATAAATGTTGTCTACGCAGGGGAAGCTTTTTGGTGCAAGTAGGACTCGGGAAAATCTTGTTTGTAGACAACTCTCTCTCTCAGTCGCTTCCTCATGAAAAAGAACATTAAAAAAAAACATGATGCATAGCCGTGTTATGAGAGAGGTGTCTTGAAATCTTAAAAACATGCAATCAAGTGAAACCCAACAACTGATTGTCACTGTCAATCTCCCTCATGATCAAATAACCCTTTTCCCTTTTCCCTAAGAAAAAGAAACCCATTTTTTATTCTGGAACAAATTACATTGGCCTGCTCCAACTTTATGGAGCCACAACGCTGGATCCTTTCTCTTTTCTTGTGGGGTCCAATATCACCGTAATCTCGAGGTAAGATCAGATGCTAGCAACGCGCTTTACTCTCTCTGATAAGAGGCCAGACACAGAGTCCATTAGATCTCCTCTTGTCAGTTGTCAGAAAGGAAGGTACGTAAGTCCAAATCAAGCCGAAGGAGAAAGAACCTTAACCGTGACAGAATTTCCTTTAGCAACAGTTCCTTAACATCCAGACCTCCCATATTTACACGTAGAAACGCCAAAAAGGAAGGGTTTCATAGCAAAAAGAGAGCGAGCCTACAGCGATAATTACGACGCCTTCCAATCTGGAAATGCATTCCACTATGAACAGCCTAGTATGCCTTGCAAACATGAAAAGAACTGTCCTAGAAAATTAAAGTGGAAATGCACTTAGAAACACCATCCGTTAAGTTTTTACTATATTATCAGAAATCTCGTTAAAAGGTGAAGGGGGAGATGAATAGATATTCAAGGCAAATCGAGATCATTATCTGGTAGGCATTTTTTTGGCTAACAGCTGCCTTCTCTTGCCAAGAGATTGAATTAACTTGGTTGCATTCCAAGCCCAATATACTGGCTGGTCATTCTTGGGAAATTACGTTTTTTATTCTTTCCTCCTCCCCCGGAACATACTGGAATTTTCTTAACAGGAATTAGAGACTAAAGATTTTTGGAGTTCACCAACAGCTAAGACCTTCGCAGTTGACGCATTCTCACTCCAGAGCTCAGCATGTTCTGAAGTAAGAAGCTTTAGACCTTCAATCTTAGGCAAGTTGGTGAGAGAGAGATTCTAAATTTATGAACTGGAAAGAGAAAGTGCACCAACTTAAGAAAGGAAGTCTACCTAAATAAGTTCATGAACTTGGTCACATTTCACTGTGACACTCAAACAACTCCATATGTGAACAGTTAGTGAAAAGAACACATTAAACTTAAGAATCCATGCAAGGGAAGCAACCTGCAAATGCATGTGCTGGCTGAATCTCGTTCTCCAAACAGTCCGAGCACTCGCCGAGCCCGACTAGCACGGCAGCCGCATCTTCTTGAGCTGATCTAGCTGCTCCTACTAGGAGGAGCAACAGCCAAGCTGTTAGAAATGCTCTCTCCCTCATAGGAAAACTTCAAGAAGCAGAAAATGAAGGAGAGAGAGAAAGGAGAGTGTAAGTTTCCCCTTTCGCTATGCATTGGTATCCAATTGATACGGAGGATTTTAAAGACAAGGAAAAGGTGGATCATACCGACACAAATTTGATGGTGATCACATGCATCAGTGGGGACCCTATTCACAAAATAATGCATCCCTTCATCCCCACCGCATTTTTTGATCCAACGACTTCAAATCTCTTCCCAACTCCAATGAAATTCCTGAAGTCTCCTCTAGCTATGGAGTCAGTGGTAAGTATATCTGAACCTGTGATTGTGTTGGTCAAGTCCACGAGAATCCTTTGAAGTGATGCATGAGCCAAGCTTGAACACCATCTCCTACGGTCAAGGCGCATCGAAGCAGTCTGAGTCTTATCAATTATATGTGGGCGCAGTCTTGCTTGTCCGTGTTCATACATGTGTTTGTGTATCATTCTGTGTCTGTGTATATTATAGTTGAACTATGATAAGGGAACAGAGTGATTCCTGGATCTCGACAGGTCGGTTAGCCAACCTCATCCTTATTAGCATTTTGGTAAGGGAGTTGCTATTTGCACCTCTTTTTACTATTCACACTTTTGGGTGGCCAATTTCCTTCTCATTCACATACTCCTCTCTCTCTGTTCTTGTTTTCTCTCTTCCATCGACATGCGAGGGAGCATGGGTGAATAGACAGACGCAGTCGCCTCGATATGTCTCTCTCTGTTCTTGTTTTCTCTCTTCCATCGACATGCGAGAGAGCATGAGTGTAGTAGACAGACGCAGTTTCGCCTTTTCTGACTTTCATTGTCGACCTGCATTATGGTATCAAGCCGTAAACAGTTTGGATTAGTTCTTCTTATTGCTTATGATTATAGATATGAACAATATGAATCATATCGTATAATAAATGTAACTTTTAATTAAAAAAAATCTCAAAACCCCAAAAAATAGAAAAAGGACTACCCTTTACGTAATACGTGTTCATAAAAACCATGCTTTACATTATATGTTGGCAAAAAATATATATACTGCACTCTGGAGTATCATGTCATTTCTACAGTATATACAAGTGTGCTGCATGATAGAGAAGCCATTTTTGAGACAACGTGGCTTGTATCATAAATCCCCTCGGCTGTGCTACGTATCGTTACATATTGCATCATACACGAAAGATATGTATAACCTTGATACGGGTTCGATTTTATTCAGGAGGTAACCAATTAAAGTTGATTTAGTGGAATAAATTTGCCAACCAGCAATTGGTTCGGCCAAAATCTAAGTTTTTATGGTCTATTGTAACAAACAGAAATTTCGTCTTTCAATTCACTCTAAAAGATTTACGACGTTTGTGTTTGAATCCAGCTACGTATCGAATCATAAGGTTCAGAGGTTTCTCAAATCTGGATAATCAGATTAGTCTAGTAATTTGATTTGCTTCTTGGACCTGACAGAAGGAGCCTTCAGACGACTGACACAGAAACCATTCCGTTCGGGGCATTGTCCATCCTGGCCGGATCTTCCTGGAAGAGAATAAAGGCTTTCATGGTAGAAACCGAATGAACTGCAACAAGAATTAAATGCTCCCTCTTTGGCTGGTGCACTGATGTTCTCTTGTTTTTGCTTCTCTGTTGTTGAATTCAATGCTTTCACAGAAGCTGGCTACAGTCCAACTAGACTTGCACCCCCTCGCGTATCGAACTCATTATCTTCATCTTCCTTCGAGTTGACCCCTAAGCCAAGGGGGGAGATCAGTTGTGGCCCAGTAATATGCCATTCCCTTAGTTATTCAGTCTAATCACAAATCTACGCCTAAGAAAAGCCTTTAATTGTAAGTTGGCTGTGCATGGTTCCTGTAGAATTGACATAAAGGATCACAACGCAAGGTCTAAGGCACAAAAAGCTCTGATTTTGGAGAATATATTATCACCGTTATAGAATTAAATGTTTTCTCATTGGCTGGTGCGGTGCTATATAGATAGATAGATAGATAGATAGATATAGATGTTGTTACAAGAAGGAGGCCGAAGCCAGCTATGCACGTGCCTGGCATCGAACTGACGACCTTCATCTCGTGAGTCAAGCCCCTGCCGAGTGAGCTAAAGTTCTGTGTGTTTTGATGGTATAATTAATAAGGAAACCAAACAAAATATTTATTCCACTGCCACAGCATCGATTAGCAAGAAGATTGGAAGCTCGTGCAACGTACAAAGCTCCAAGGCATTTCTTTCTTCTCCACATTAGTAGGTAAACAGGAATAAATCCAACTCCCACAATAGCTCCAAGGCATTTCCACAGAAGAGTGAATTTTGGATCTCGTGTTTGACCAAAATGTTTACAACTTTGGCAAATTGTAAAGATTCATATCAAATTGGATCTCATCAACTTGACTATCATCTGTTTGAGTTTAATGCGGAAACAACACTGAATGTTGGAAACCAACACTTTTTCTCTGAGTAAAAATTAAAACAAACAAGACAGCTGTGTTTTGTTGCTATTGTTTGCATTAAATTTTGTATCTGATCAGTTCAGCAGATCTTCTCGCAAATCCTACCCAACATGGGCCAAGTCAAGCATTCGTTCTGGTCTAAAACAAGCAGTAGACTGTAGAGCTCTCTCTCTCTCTCTCTCTCTCTCTCTCTCTCTCTCTCTCTCTCTCTCTCTCTCTCTCTCTCTCTCTCTCTCTCTCTCTCTCTTGCCGAGTTAGAGGCAAAACCGTGGGGATAAATTCCATCGAAAAAAGTAAGTTGGTTGGGGCAGAAATCGTCTGCGTCAGTGCACACCTCCTTACATCCCAACAGTGCCATTACCCTCAACCGTAGCCATATCATCTTCCTCTACCAGTAACATGAGCCCAGTACTCCAAGGAGCACAGCTCACTGGCAAGGGGGTTGGCTCTGTGCATGACAGGTCAGGAGTTCAATACCCGAGTATGCATCTCGTAGGGGTCTGCCCATCCCCAGCTTGCCTATCAGAAGAGAAAATGAACACCAGCACGGTCTCAAAGAGTTGGTGCAAGTGCTGGGCTTACTGGCCATCTTAAATGAGTCACAAGCCTACGCATGTTTTCATTCAAAGCATGCTCTGCGCTAAAGATCAGAATCTTACTATGCAACCCCAACTTCAATGTTAATAATGACGTTACAATGTTGGTGAGGATTTGCTAATTCAGATTTTAGAGATACATTTAAAATAAAGATGTGATGTAAATGCACATGGGGATCATGGTTTGAAGTTTTGCCAATCTTTTTAATTTCAAACTCCAATATACTAAGGTCACAATCTTTCTCGCCCTTGTTCTTGCTTGTTTTCATGAAGGACTTCCTGCCATCTTCCCTCACCAAAAAGATCACTAGTGGGCTTCAATTGTATGCCACTAGATGTAGTTAGGGCTGGTAAAATAAGTCCAGTCGAACCAGCTTGGCAAGTTTTACATACAAAGCAGTCGGGCTGACTGCTAGCCGAACAATCTAGAATCGATATGATGACGAATGGATTTCCTTAGATGCACTAAATACCATAATAAGAATTCACGAGCTTTCACAAATGAGCTAGCCACAAGCCCAACCGAGCTGAACCATGAGCTGCTTGTTTCTATATATTGTTGTGTAAATGAAGTCACTTCCTTTTCTTTAAATAGTAAACAATGGTGCTTTCGACGATTTTCTCGGTCATTAGAATTCCGAAGTTAAGCGTGCTTGGGTGAGAATAGTATGGGAGAAGGCTTAGTTCAGGTAGTAATATTTCAATACGGTATACGTTAACAAAATTTATACGTATTATATATGTTAATTGGTAGGTTGTATTGTATCAATAGTATGTGCATGAGTTGTTGTCAGCAGTAAAGGGGAGAGCCGAGAAAGAGGATACCATTTTTCGGCTTTGATGGACCCATGGATGTTTATTTCCTCCACTGACAATGTAATAACTAACCGTCAAGGGGTTGCTCACATAAATAAAGAGGTGAGCAGTTCATTTATTTGCATAGAACCGCTTAATTTACCAGTTATTTACAAAAAACATAACAAACTCTTTTATCTTCGTACTTTTTCATCATGCTGATAAGGCTGGTATATGTGCCGAATAGAGTCTGATCATGTTGAGCTTGTTTTCTATATGTGCTAGCTCGGATTCATATGGTTATGACCAATTGAACATAACGCCCGGTTTACAAGTTCTATCTTCAGCTCAAAGCTCTAGAAGAGACTGCTTTCATTGTTAGACTCTTGCAGAGCAAGAGAAGCTAGTGCTTGCCTCTTGCTAAAATGAACAACCCTGTGACCTGAGTTCAAACTCGTTTGTGTTCATCTCATACTTGCATTCATTTTAGTCATGTTTAAAACAATATAATGGGGATTGTTTAGAATTGCCGATGTATAAATGCATAGACGTGTACAGTAAGGAGGTGGTTAAGTGCACTGTTTAAAATAATTGATGGTTTTCTGTGAATAGCTGATAAGTTTGGCGTTATTCTGTAAAATTTGCTGTGAATGGCTGAATGACACAGCCTTAGTCATGCACTTATTTGTGGTGTGGACAAGATGAGTAGGTGGTCATTCTGGTGCCCGAATAACTCATATTCATAACTGAGTCCACTCTATCATTGTGACATAATTGGCATGCGCATGCAGTTGTTTAACAACGAAATATGAGAAGTCATTGTGATGGAGAAATTAAGATAGACATATACGGCCTGGAAGAGCCTGCACAATTGTCTGCTTCTTTTGCATTTTTTATTAGTTGGACTGATCGAACACCATCCTGCCGCATGCTCTCTCTTTTTAAGAGGATGTTAACATTTCTAAACAAATCTCAATCATTTAATTTGAAAAATAGAGTGGTTGATATTTAAATTTTAACAGCAAAACAACATATTTATATTTTTTGTAAGCATAATTATTTCAAAAGATAATTTTTGTTTTGTAGATTCAAATCTCAACCATTTATCTTTCAAATCATATGATTAAAATTTGTTTAAATGTGCTAGCATGTAATGTTGTAGTATATAATGTATATATACATATATGTTTAATTAATTTTCAGATTCGGCTAAAACCATTGGCACCATAATTGTCATCTCTCTTTTTAACTGTAGTGAGTGTACATGGTATTCTTGTTACAGTGAATCAAGGAACTCCCCGCTCAGAAGGGAACCTCTCTCTCTCTCTAAGGGTGTGGGCCAATTCCAAGTCGTGTCAACGTCGTTCAGGATCCTCCCCGTTTTGTGTCCCAGAACCCCTGTGCTCGGGTGATAGTTATTCTCCTTATGTATGTGTCTCCAGAAGAGGGGAACATTGGGCCCACGCCAACAGAAAATATGAACAGGTTATGTTTCATTTATTAAACACTGCAACATACTTTCCAATTGAATCCAAGCAAATCTTCGGTTTATGCAGCCATACGCAAGTACCCAGGTCATGCGTAAAAGCCTTTCTGATCTTTGTAAACACCACTCCACCATCTAGATTGATAAGATGTGGTGGATTTTGACTTTGAGAACGCTGTTTCCTGTTCATGTTTCCACACAGGGTCTATGTTTATGTTCAAAGAATAGAAGTCTGAGTTCAATTTTACGAATTCAGTTCCAACAATTTTGATTCTCAGCGATGCGCTGAATCCAAACACGGCCTTGATTTACAGTTATCTTGCATCATAGAACGATTATCAGTCTATTCGTTATGATTAGATTGCAAAGCAACATAAATCAGAATGAATGTTGTTATTGGAAGCTCGAAGCATATTTCATGCCTATAAAATGAACAAGATCATCTCGAAATGTCATAAATGCTAATAAATAATTATTTATTCCATCGCACATCAGGTAAGGATCTGTATCAGAGATTCGAACTACATAAACACATGCCAATGGTGGGTAGCCAGGACCCAGCCTTTGTTCTCAGCACTTGATAACAATCTTGCAACCAGCAATTTTCAGGATTAGCTTTGAATCTTAATGTTTAATCATCGGCAATCGATCCATCTCCAACGCTGTTGGAGGAACTCTCTTGCCGAGAATGGGATGATGAACACTTGCTTGAACTCTCAGCAATGCTCACTCCTTTGCTTGGTGACGAGCATCTCTTTCCTTTTCTTCCCCCAGATGACTTTCCCTGCAAAACACTCAATCCTTGTCACTTTATCTGTAAGACAACCAAAGAGTTCGGAGATACGTCCAACATCAAGCCTTTATTTTTGGCACAAGACCAACCTGAACTGAACCAGAGAGACTACTAAAACTCGTCTAGACAAGTTTGATCACCACTAGCTGTTCGCAAGCATGGTGGAGGGCTCACATACAAAGGTATTGGCAACAGATACAACAGGTTCAACCAGGATTGTGCCACATTTACTGGGTGGGGCACGGGGACACAGGGTGGTTGCTCGCAAGACGACCAATATCATTGAAGCCAATGCAGACCAGAGTCGTTCACCTACCAACATGTAAATGCATCTGGCATTAACAAACCAGCCACACTCACCTGTTCAGAACTTGGTTCGCGACAGGATGGAGGCAGTGCAGATCCTGGGGTTTTAAGCTCCAGATCAGTCGCTACGTCATTAGAAGCACAGCTCCTCTCCCCATTAGTTCCACTGTAAGGGCAGGTTGACTTATTTCTAGGTTCCTGCTCGTTTGGGGTTTGGGTACCATTACTTGATTGTGGTTGTAAACTAAGGGCATACTGGGCTGATGGATGATCAACTTGTGGATTCACAGGAGGGGAATATGACGGGTAAATAGGGTATGGAGTAGAAACAGTGCAAAGGTTTTGGTTCCTGAAAAATGGAAATGGCTGAAGAGATGGATGCATAGGAATAGGTCCAGAAGGAACAGGAATGGGCATTGCATACGGAAGCGGAGGAGCTCCCATCACTGTTGATGGGTCCATGGTGGCCCATGGGTAAACAACTCTAAGCCTCTGATGGTATTGAACAAGAAGATTATCAATATCGGTTTTCAAAGCAGTCTTTTCTTCTCTGAGCTCGTTCTTCTCCTGCGTCAACTGCTCATGAGAAAAGGGTAAGAAAAACATAGGCAAGAAAAATGGAACAACGTGACATAACAAAATCCACAAAAGGAAAAGTAAACACCTACGTCACATGATTCTTCCGAAAGAGAAGTATATTCCGATTTCAATCTGTTCACTTGAGCATTCAAGTCCTTTAGCATTTGGATTGCATCGGTAAGTATTGTAGCCTTGTCATTTTTTGGTCTATCTGGGTCTAAGATTCAAGAATATTACACAGTGAAACTAAGGCACACCAAAATCTAAAACATTCATAATTGTCATAACATACCAAAATATAACCTACTAAAGTGCTCAATTAACATATCAAGGAGTAGAACGAATTAAGATTGATTCTCGAATTGCATATGGAGTCTATGAAAACAAATTCTACATTATGGTTTCCAGAAGTTTAACTTTTCATGCATCTATGCAACCATCTTGATCAGACTGGTCGTATCATAAATTACACTCCAACTAAGAGATTATCAAACAAGTAATTTCAGTCTAAAGCTGAAGCAATTCACAACTCAAACCTAGCCACCACAAAGCAAAGGACCATGATGCGGAGACAAGGGCCTACGTTCCACAAAGACAAACCAATCAATGCTAGCAAGAGTTGGTTTCCTGTACATAGGTGAGCATGCTTTAAAATACCCAATGGATATTTATGCGGCAAAAATCAATCTTGACGTGTATGATGTATTACGGTACAAGGGTACAGTACATACCCAACGCTTTACCCAACTCAGTAAACTGCTCATTGAGTCGATCCCTTCTTAGCTTCTCACGATCTGCTTTCTGCACTTTTCTTGCTGCAACCGAGTCCTTGACTTCCTTTTCCATTCTGTCCAGACCCAAAAAGGAGAAGAATGATAGTAAGAACAGAATACCCGTGAAAACAAAAACGTCATAGAGAACAGCTAGATACATCTATGGGCATCCAGTTGTCACAGTAGCATTAACATAGATACGAGTGGTATAAACAAATGGAAATCAGAATGGAATGATGCATGTAAAGGTGTCATCAAGTGCTCGAAAGTTTGAAACCCCAGAGGTGCTGCGTATTTGGCTGCCATTACAAGTAACAATAAGAGATAAACAGAAAGTGGAGACAACAAAGGCACGTGGCTGCTACTCATGCGGTTTCTGTTGCTGCTATTTCCAATAGAGAGAACAAGCCTTGAAAAAATAACTTGGGAAAATGCACACAGAAACTCCAACCAAGAAAGGTTGGAATGCAAAATAAGATGGTTCACACATGTAATAGGAATACCACATTGATTAGAAAAAGAGAGAGAGTCGTATCTGCAACTTATGCTAGGATAAGGGGAGATTATTAAAGACTTCAACAAGAATAGCATGCAGATCATGACCATAACAAGCTGCCCAAAGTTTTAAACTCTAGGTACGAAAATTATGTTTACTATTTAAAATAGAGAAGACTTAAAGCCGAACCACTAAATTTGGTAAGACATCTTGGTGACTGTCCTGAAGTCTGGTATAAAACATAAATAGGAAGAGGAATACAAAATAAAACGTAATAGAGGCCTCGTCAATAACACCAAGTATCTGTGTACTGATTTGCTACACTCCTTACCCCAAGATACATTAGAATCATTTTGAGTACGCCTTGAGCACATCGCAAAAGTAGACTTTCGGAGAATGACAACAAGGAGAAAGCAATATACAAATGTTCGCTTTTGCCACTATCGAATTAGACAGTTTAAGGTAATAAAATTGTCTCCCTTCTTAAAAGGAGATAAGAGTTGATGTACTGGTATTCTATTGGTTGTGTGAAATTGAAATCAGATCCACAACTGTCTTACATCATATAGTCGAATCAAAACTCAAATTATTTCTATCATAATTCATGCTGACTGCAATCCGTAACACCACTGCCTGACTTCATATGCTTGAGTAAGACAAAATAGAACTGGGAAAACTTTTCTTCTGCTGCTCTTGTGCGAGTACCAGCCGCTCCTAACCACCAACTTGATACTTGCAGTGAAGCTTGTTATGATTACAATTTCAGTCCTTTAGACGATTTGAAAAAAAAAAACAAGAAATCGACAAACAATTCACAAACAGATGCCAATAGTTGAGCTGATTCAAAACCATGCAATAAGACCACAAAGAAGACAGGCACAAGTTTGCAAATAAAACCCACAAACAATTAGAAATTCACGACAAAAAAATGTCGTTTATTCTCTGAGGCTTCTAAAAACTCAATCAACCTAGAAAGGGAACTAAGTAGAAGTAGGAAAAGGAAATTGTTTTCATCCCAACTAACTGCAATGTTAATTCTTCGATCAAACGAGATCAGAACATTACCGATTGATACTAAGATGCAAACTTCCCAATCCCAAACACTACCAGACAATGAAAGTATCCTATGTCACTAAGAGAGAGAGAGAGAGAGAGAGAGAGAGAGAGAGAGAGTAACCTCGGTTCTACAGGCAGGGGAATCCGCTTGCGGTAGATGGCTCGAAGGGAACGAAGACGTCTAATCTAAGGAATTCAGGAAAGGATCCGCCTGAATCGATTTGCAAAAAGCTTCATCTAGAACAAACCCTAACCCTAATTCCAACCCGTCACTTTCATTTAAGCGAGAACCCACAAATGAAGAACGTTTTCTTCCTTTCTTCTTCTTCTCTGCAGATTCCAAAGGATCTAGGACGAATCCAAAACACCCTTTGGCTACGTCGCCCCCCCTGGCTCGTGCCACCCACGAGGGCAGCGTGTGGTCTCCTTGCTTTTTACCTTGGATGGTCACCACATCGAATCCATGATAGCCATCTCCATAGAAGAATTGGATGGACGCTGCCGCTTTGATCCAAACCTGGCTTGAATCATTTACCCCAAAACGTCTGAATCCAGCCTGCATTAGAGCCACAATGTTGATAAAAAAACACTGAGAATTTGACTTGTTTAATGTCTATTAAATTATGGTAAATTCTTGTTAAATCAAATATTTGTGATTTTGGCTTGTGATCATTTGTTTAATGAGCCTAATAAGATCGGGAAGAACGCACCCAGCATTAGCTCAATTTCTTCCCGCCTCCCTTTTAAACCAAAAAGAAAAAAATAGAAAGAATATACTCTTTAGGGGCACCAATTAGTTGAATTTGAGTTGGATTCTTACAAAACAAATCCAGTCTCATGGACGGGTCTGCAGTTAAGGTGACAATTATATTCTGAACCCTTTCATGCAATTGGATTTGGATTAATTGGAACAAGTGATTTGTGTAGTAGTATGATGCTATTAATTGTACGGAAGAGTCTTTTGTTTTTACAGAGGGTGTGAATTCGACCCTCAGGCCGTGTGTACCTGGCTCTGGCCTCCTCATTTCTATGATTGGATCCAATAAATCGGAGTCTGATCCAGGGTCACGAACAACGCGGTATTTTTTGAAATTTCAAATCTCAGCCATCCATCACCAAAGATGGATGGTTAATATTTGTTTTGATTTGTTGATACCTAAGGATGCTAACTTTCTCTTTATATATAAAAGAATTGGTATATTTTAACACACTTAAATGCTAGCAAATCCAAACAATTTTTAATCATTTATTTTAAATGAACCATGATTGAAATTTAAATCTAAAAGATAAAAAGTATACATGTACTTTCTATATATACACTTGATTCACGTATAATAAAAAATAAATAGTTGGGATTTATTTTAATTTACTACCACCTAAGTGTTAGCATATACCAGTTTTCACACACGCATGTATATATCATTCTGCCTTCATTGGCCTCAGGGCCAGTTGGACCTGCTCCATAAATGAGCCACAATTGATCGGGTTTGGGTAAGACTCCGTTTGGATTTGGGTCAAAACTAGTTGACTAAAGAACCCTTCAGGTCATTTTCTACAACGGTAACCGGACCTAATTGGGTTCTCGTTAACCTGATCAGATCTGACTTCAACAAAAGAATATAAGATAGCTTTGAAACTTAGAAAGAAAGAAGAAGAAAAAGAAGAAGAGGAAGAAAAACCTTCATAAAAACAAGTACTCTAATAAGAACGGATTTAGAATTATCCAAATCCGTTTATTACAGTACATTTTTTCCAAAGGTTTTTCTTAATTTTCCAAGTTACAGGTTTGATTGGTCTAACTTATTATGAGTTAACTGTTAACATGGTACATAATAAGACCATGTCGAAACAAAGAATTTATGTAGTCAACCCCGTCTAGTATGAGAAAAGGCTTAGTTGTTGTTGTTGTCCAAGTTACACGTTTATATTCATTTCAAATAGCTTAAAAGATCAGCTCACTTGTACGAGAAGAACCAGTTCAATTTCCATCCCTCAGAATCAAACTAAGTTTTTAGTACTTGTTGATGCCGAAAATCGAGGGACGTAGTAAGGTCTCGACGGACTTGAAAGGGGACGAATCCTTTTTATGTCAAATACATCATACATGTATACTTCGCATTCATGAATAAATGAAGCGAAACAAAACACTAAAATGGCCCCCAAACTAGCGTTTTTTGCTTGTTTTATTAAGAAAACCAGAATTTTTTCAAAAAAAGGAAAAACAAGACTAGCAGAACAAATGTTCTGCATTACCCACTGCTTCTTGTTCAATCACGTCAAAGAGGCAAAGTGAGATGCTCGAGGATGCTTAACTTCAGAAAGAATTCTGATAGAATAGTATATCAGTTGTGAAAAAGAACACATACACCCTCTCTCTCTCTCTCTCTCTCTCTCTCTCTCTCTCTCTATATATATATATATATATATATATATATATATATATATATATAAAATATGAAAATCAGATCCGGTTTTACTCATTGCTTTTTTACAGTACGATTGATATAAGTGTAATTTAAAAGTTTAAAAGATTTTTGAAAAGGTAAGTGGACAATAATATTACATTTATATCTCAAAAATAACGGTGAAACATCCAATCACTATATATATATAAAGGAAAAGAAGAGATATGAGTGATCAGTATGAATGGGGGACATGATCCGATCACACATATATATATATATATATATATATATATATATATATATATATAATATTGAAAGAGAAATAGAAGCGAATGTTAGACATCTTTTCATGACGATTGTGTCGTCTATGGTATAAATCGATCTTTACATCTACATCAATGCAAAAGGCGATGATATTTAATACAAATAGTGCGTGCAATAAATGCGATGTAAGATGAGCTTAGTAAAATAAAAAGGATGTCTAACATCTACTCTCTCTATATATATAATGTCAGCTGCCTTAAGTGCCTGTTTGAGGGTGAGAAGCTCTTTATTAAGGCGTAATACGAAAAGGTAAATTAAATACACAAAAGCAACCCCCGGAATATGTTCTACAGAATTGATGCCTTGCGAGAATCTCTCCTCGCGACGTTCTCTGCACTGGTTTTCCTCCACCCTCTACGAAAGCCAAACATACACTCGCTAAATCGATCCCAAAAACCAAAAGAGAAAATTCAACAAAAGGAAATGGCGTTCTGGTTCTCAAGAGAAAGGAAAGGCTCGGAGTGGCAGAGAGGATGGAAAGGCAGCCTTCTTGACTCGGTGTCCCTCCCTCCCCTGCCGTTCATCTTCATCTTCGTGAGCGCCATCTTCTTCCTGTCACTCTCTACCTACTCTGACTATACGCGCCAGGTGCACCACACCATGAACCAACTCAACCTCCTGTGGTTCGTCCTGCCTCTGCTGCTCATTCTCCTGGTTCGAACTGTGACGAAGAATGGTAGGCTCGCGTTTCGGTTGCCGTACTGTGAAAGAGGGTCAATATACCGGACCGGGGGCTCGCCCTGGGGCGTGGCGCTGGTGGTGGTGGTGCTTCTTCTTATGATTTCCTTGCAGTCCTCCTTCTACTCCAAGTGGTACCGGCCACTTTGGGGACGATATTAAGCTCAAATCAAGAGCTCAAAATAGCGCGCGCACACACACGTGTGTGTATAAATGCTGTTTGCTCATTTCTGTCTTAGTTGGTGCTACCATGGTACAGTATCTTCCTTGGTGCTCTCTCTCTCCCGTTTGTACTTAAACTTCTGTTGTGCAAGTATATGCACGTTTGATGTCATATGAGGAGACTTGGAAAAGATGTAATGACAAATAAACGTATGAATTTGATCCTCGAGAAAGGAGTAAAGGGATTGTATCAAGTGATTGAGGAGATCATGATTCAGCACGAAAATACATGTCATTGACATCAACGATTCATTTAAACGGCACATGATATTCATTTTGGTGTCAGATCATAATCGCTAACCCTGCAGTCACAGTTATTAATTGTCTAATTAAGTCATATTTTGATCATTCTGTTATATATATATATATATGTACTTATTTATGTTTGTATATATGTGTATTTAAATAATAGGTCATATGGATCAGTAACCTTGTAAATCGGCAGCCATTCGAGAAGCAAAATCAGTAAACCACATCAGACCACTAAATCTCATTGATCTGACGGTCAGATTTGCATGAGAAGAAAGTGTAAGTAACCTCTACTTGGTGTATATCCCTGGTTCTTATACAGTCTCTTTGTTGGGCGCTTCCATTTGCAACGGTTTTGTTAATTTACAATGCCATTCAGAAAAGTATAGTTGAGGATAGATGCAAGAAAAGAAGCTATTCCCTTGTGGGCTCGCTTGCAAGGCTCACAAAGCAGTACGTTCCTTACCTCGGTCGTCAGGTAAGGGATAGAATTATGCGTGGCTTCCGACATCTGAATCCGAAGTTTTGAGGGTTTCATCACTGTATACGCCCTCTACTCATGCTGGATATATACATACATGCATACATATACATATATATATATATATATATATATATATATATATATATATATATATATATATATATATATATATATATATATAGAGAGAGAGAGAGAGAGAGAGAGAGAGAGAGAGGAACTGGTTGGATGTACACACACCCACGGACACAGACTACAAGCTTAATGAGATTCTCTTTTTATAGTTTATGCAAACACCCTGTTTTTTATGCTCTCAAAATGCAAAAGAAAGGCATGAGTGTTTATAATTGTCTCAAAGGAAAGGCATCATTTCTTTATGCAAATTAACAAACCAAGGCCGATCGGGATATCAATAAAGTTTTTGCCGGTTGAGAAGCCTCAGGACAGCTTCATCTGAATCAACGCAGTGTTTGGGAGGTGCGAATTGGAGATATGCCAAGTTGGAGTATAGGGCTTTTATTCAAAATGCAAACACAGTGTTTGGGAAACTCTTCAGATGAGCTATCATAACAAGATCGTTTGTTCAAAATTCCAACGTCTCAAACCGATAGAAAAGATTAATAACTCTCAACTACGCCACTTGTTGCAAATCATGGGACCATTCAAGGCAAACGAGTAGGAAGTAACAAAAGTTTAGAAGGGCTCCTTTCTGGGGTGACAGACTTCAATTAAAAGTATTGATCATACACGAACCCGATAACCCTAAATACTAAATATGCTCAATTGTTCAACATCAGGCCACCAGATATATTATGAAGGATGAGAAATACTCTACCTTGAAAAATAAGGAACAGGAAACACATCTATGTAAACAAACTTAATAAAAAAATTTGATTAAAGTTTCCTAAAATGAACTACTTTGAGAAGGCCTCATGTCAGCAAAACTAGTAGACTCAACATTACAACTGGAAGCTGCAAAAAGCACAACAAATAGCCGGCTTTCCTACTTCTGTTAAGGAAACCATCCCAACCATGATAAAAAATCCACCTGCACATTCTTGTTCCTGTAACCCAAAAGAAGCAGGAAAGAAGCTCCTACTTCTTTTTCTTAGACTTGTTCGACAGAGATTGATCAAAGGAAGTGCCCTGAAATGACAACAGAACGAAGTGGCTTATTTACATAAACTCTCTTTGTTCCTTGTAGTGGGTTGATAGATATTTATTACATGGCATTAAGATGATCCATGGTAAAACAACACCGCAGTTCAGTTTTACAGAAAGTGCTAGTCAATTTTCAACTGCTGTACACGAAATATCTTTTTTGGGTTCCCATGAGGAAAGACATGGCTCAATTCTTTCATGAAGTAATGTCAAGCAGGTACACATGGAAAATATATATCTTAGCAGGCTAATATGTGAAAGAGTCGATGCATCTTTAGATGGGAAAGTACCTTCAACCACTCATCTATCGAACCATCCGAAGTCCCTGTTCCTACTTCCACCTTTACTACCCTCTTAGTTTTCTGTAATGAGAAAGACGAGCATAAAGTATCATTTACAAAATATCGTTTTCCATTCAAACATAGATCAAAGAATCAAAATGCAAAAGCCAATGGAGCTCAATTATTCATGCATGACCAATGTAGAACATGTACGCAACAGATTGATCAAGTTTATTTTCATCAGGTACATAATTGGATACAAGGTCTCTATCCTTTAAATCTTCACAGATAAGCATCTTCACCATCACGTCAAGATCCAAAGATTCCTTATGGTACTTGGAGCAGACAAAAAACACGAGCTAACAGTCATAACCGACGAAAGAAGTATCATGGCTCACAATATTGTAGCTTGGTTCCACCGATACCGTACAGCTGAAGATATGCTAATTCACCAACTGACATTTTTGGTGGGTTTTATCCAAATATGACTATTATAAGTTGTATATCACTCGACACTCACTTTGGCCGCAAAGATACACTTAATGTGTCATGGACGTGATTCTGAAACCATCAATAGTATTAATGTCATCCAGAGTAAGTAATGCACCATTATCGGTTCATATTTGAGTAGTAAAAGTAAATGAATAGCATGAATCATGATGTGGCAAAATGCATTTTAAATGCACAGATTTAACCGACAAGTGTGCTCCTAAAACGTCCACCTACTTTCACATCCTAAACAAAGAGAAATTGAGGAAATACATGCATGCTTCTAGTTAAGACATGTTCTTGAGGTCGGAAAGTTTTGTGGAACAGTTCTTCCACCTACACACTGTTAACATCAGCCCAAATACTCAGAAGGATCAGAGAACTTACTCACAAGCACATGGTGAAGCATGAACATGGTGAATATAAAGCAAATACCAGCAAGCAACAGTTGCCCCATAAGCTAGTTGAAATGCCCGGTTACTGAGCACGAGACAAAAAGTTCAGCACGTGTACTACAATGCCGCATGGCCTGAAATAAGACTGTCCATAACATCATACATACATGGGTGAAAAGTGGCATATTTCATTGACCTTTCAAAAGGGACTACTCTCGACAACCCATATTGAACGTCTATTTGCATTGGAACCTTTTCCAAGCATTCTGCTCCCACCAGAGACTAGGACACAAGCATCGATATCCCATTCAATCTTAAATGCATCTCTCATAGAAACACAAGAGGGCAATATTTGCTTGTTTATTCTCAACCGACTAGATATTGAGTCATTGACCATCAAATCATGACCCTTTTCAACCTCTGGACAGTAAATTAGGCCCTAATAAAACCAAACTACAGAATTATGTAAACCTTCAAACAGGTAGATTCTTTTAGTGCTTGCAATGCAAGTCTCACTAATGCTGCAACCAAATATTATGATAAAATCCCAATATGAAGATATCTAATAAGTATCAAGAATTCTAGATATCAAGGCTGTAACGTTAAACTTATCTTACCACCTAAGGGATTATCCAAAATAATAACCTTCGGTTATATAAAGCTTACATACTTATAAACAGTTCTGCATTAAAATAAGAGGAATCCTTATCTATCAATAACTCAAATATCACAAGTTATCATATGCACAGCCAAAAATATGGAAACTTGTGGTTCCTAATAAATACAGCACATTTGTCACATGACTTATTGAATATCAGTATGCTGCGACCAGGGTATAAACCTGGAGACCTCAAACAGAACAGAAAACTGGTGCTTGAGTAAAATATATCAAACCATCCGTCATTTGACTTATTGAATATGTGCACGATTAGGATGGGAACAGGAAGGGGGAAACAATTCTTACCTTGGATAAAGTCTGTATCTGACCATAAATCCACAGCCCCAAAAGGCCAGTAAGGGCAATCCCAAGTGTAACTAGGAAAACAGACTCAATACTAAGAAAACCACCAGCTTCAACAACTTCAATGGTGCCATTGTAGAAGACACTGTTGTATTGTTGTTCATCGACATCATACACAATGGTACCAACTAGATCAAATACTCCAGGCTGGAAGACAAAAAATAAGGTTCACATAAAACTGGAACTTGTCACAGGCAGCAAGGTTTTCTCTTTGCCTATCATTGTTAAAAAGGAAAATACTCAAACGATATAACACCTGCAAGTATTTGTGTACAATAAATATGTACGGAAATGTAGCCTGAGCAGACATTGGGATTGATGCATTGTAAAACTCCTGAAACGATAAACAATAGATTAAGGGAGAAACTGGAGAGGAACAAATTAATAAATAACATATTACAGGGGAAAGCCCACAAACTAAAAATTATATTCTCGTAAAAGCAAAAACTGCAGTGACACAAAAACAGTGCTTTAATTTTGTGCTGAAGTTTCAAGAACACGTTAAAGTTCCTTCCAGCTGCTTTGCAACTGCCTCCTCACTCAAGAGTTACAACAACCAACTAAAGTTACCTGCAATGTCAGATTTTGCACAAAATATTTATGATCGAAAGGAAGATGGATGCTGCCTCTTATTGCATGAACCTTCAAAGCTGTCTCACCTGTAGTGCAATAAAAATGGCATCATCTTGGTGACAAAAGAGGATGAATGAATAAAGAGAAAGGCTACAGTTCTATGCACTAATTCTAAAGCATAAACACATGCCAATAACAATGAGTAAGTTAAGAAAAGGAGAAACCAAGCAAACCTGCAGAGGAAGCTACACGTCAAAGAGAATGCTTGCAGAACAAGCAATGATACACCAATAGCAAAGCTAAAACATGGATGACAAACAGGAGCGATGAAATATATGAGATAAAAACAGATTTTGATGAATTGATCCAAGGTAATCCATTTGCAGAAATTGAGCTTTAACAGAGAAAGCAAATGAGATGTGCTCATAACTTTGCAGGAACGGAAATGAGATATGTTCTGAACTCCCAAACCTGCTCGACCATGCATCCATTTCACATTTTGACAAAAAAAACAATCTTAAGAATTTTTTTCGTTTTGAACAGCCAATTTGTCTTTGCTAAGAGCTAAATGAATCTTCCTTGAACATAGATTTCTCACCTACTAATTGATGGATGGAAGAAGGCAACTAGCTACAATATAAGACATATGCAGAAGATGAAAAAGTTCTCATAAAAAGCATGGAAACGAACAAAAACCATGTTATGTATAAGAGAGATAGCACAAAATGGAAACTTCAACGCTTCTAATTTAATAACAAGTAGCACACACATTCGATAGCACCATAGGAAGCATGCATTGTCAATATCACTTTATATTCATTTTGAAGAAATGTCCAACCAAAATGAAAAAGAAGGAGAAGCAAGATAAAGTATACCTCCATTATTCAAGCCAACCAATAATTCCGTTTCTTCTCCTGCTGTGGCAACTGAATTTGTGAAATCATGTTAATAACATGGAATGTTTTTGGTTTGGGAGTTTCTCAAGAAACAATAATGACCAAAAGGGAAACAAAAGACTCACCTCGTCCAGGATTCTTTGGAAATACGCATTTGGTATCCACCCCAGGAGCAGGACCGTAAACAGGCTCAGAAGATTCCTGGATTTCTTCACCTATGATCCCGACGTCACCTCCATCAACAACTTCATTCCCATCGGTTTCAGGATCAGCTTGACACCTAGCAACTAAAAACCGAAAACATATCAATAACTTAAAAGCAACTACTAGGATTACTACAAGTTCTATCCATGATAAGGATATGATAGGAACAAAAGTTTTGATATGATGCCTACAGGAGATTTTCCTATACATATCCTCACTACTGAAGCTAAGAGTCTAAAATGATGCCAGAGGGTTTCAAAGTTCTAATTCTGCTCAACCTATGTCACACGGGTGCGGGTGCGGGATACGGCAAATTTCAAAAATTTTGGGTGCGGCGACACAGTTAGGGTATATAATATTATATATTATATATAATATTCAAGCCACAATAAGTGAGACATCAATTAACATAAATATATGACAATAGCAAGTACACAACTTTATATTAAAGCAAAACACATAAATGGTAAACAATTACTAATTTCATCATAATACACAAATCAATCTTCATTATCCGGACCCATTTATCCAGAAAGACCCGAACTTCAAAATCAATACCAGATTTTGAAGCGTGGAATATCCACACAAAAGGAAGTGAAGAAGGTCCGCGTTGAGATATTTTTCTATGTTCATTAGCGGAGTTTCATGGGAGATGATGGAAGACAAGCTGAAGGAGCATTTTGGAAACTATGGTGAGGTAACTCAGGTGGTCATCATGGGAGATAAGGTCACGAGTCAACTAAGAGTCTTCGGTTTCATCGTCTTCACGGATTACTCCCTCTTTGATTGGGTTTTGCAAGATAAATACACAATAGACGGCACAACCGTGAATTACAAAAGAAAATGCATTTTTTTTTGTCATGCCGCACCGACACGGTGTCGGTGTCGCACCAGTGTCGAGGTCGACACTCCACCCCTTAGAAGTGTCTGTGTGACTTAGTGCTCAGCTACACCATAAAACAACATATATAGGGACAAAAAATATAAAAAGAATCTTCAAATTTTAACGTAGCATGGCAATTCAATGATTTTTACGAAATATTATTTCTGCTTTGTCATTTAAGTCCTTTTGCATAATTCTAATATGTACGCCCTTTACAAAAGACACCCTTAATGAAGCAGCACACTGATTATTTTTGCGGTTTGTGAAACAAGACATCCTCCTAATAATTCGAACAACAGAAACAAGAACAGCCAAAACTTCCACATGTAGGGCACTAATGATTGGTCTCAAACAACATCAGAGTAGAGTATCCAGTGGAGGACTTAGGAAACGTTTAAGGTGGGGATGATATCCTACTACACTTTTTAGGGTGGAGTGAACTATGTATTACAGAGCAACAGATTCAACAGCGGGCTATACCCTTTTTGTCAACTTTCCAAACTTTTGTGGGGTGGATGCCCAACCTTAACCTAAATCCGCCACTGAGACTATCCATAAGGTATCCCATTCTCTAATGGAGTGATATCGATCACTTATTGTTTATTCATCAATAGTACCAAAATCTAGGGAATGGACCCTTATCTAATTATTGCCAACCAACACATTAGCATGTCTTAGATATCACATATTCCTGCTTGGCGTAAATCCCATTCGCAATACATTCAGGAGAATGAATGTTGTAAATCAAGCACTTCTACCTACCAGTATGAAATATAAGCCTGCACAACTAATCATTTACAAGGACCAGGATTCAAAGAATTTTGCAATACAACTCCTACTTTTGACAATGATAAGAAAGATATAAAGCAATCACGTCCAGGAGCAACCCTTTCTTACGAACAAAATGGGCACCATTTATAAACACCAGGTGTCAAGACCGCCAGAATGCAAGAAACGTTTAAAGTGCAAAGGCCAGAAGTCACAGAAGGGCACTTTACTGGATCTTCGCTTGGATGCACCACTCAATCTCCTCACACATCACTGCAAAGCGATGGACATATGAACTATAAGCGCAACGATTACCTTGACAAAGGAAGACAAGTCGCGGTCAACGTCACCTCGTCAACAGAATGCTGTTGGAATCGTAAATCCGTTTCCTTAGAAACCTTCCAAAGGTTGCACCTCTGCAACGGGTTTATGACGTCCAAAATAGCCGGTTTCAAGCAAAACTTTCGCGGAGATCGTCCTAGTTTGACCCAAAACCGAGTTTGTCAAAAGTGAGATCTTCCACGCTATGACAGATCCATATTGCACTAAGAATACAAGTATCTCGCCGTGAGGAGACCATAACTCCTTCCGAACCAAAACCCTAGCGTTTCCTCTATTGCTTCCCAAGATTTATGCCCGGATAGAAAGTAACGCGTCCGTAACGACAATTAGGACAGAGACGAATCACTATTTGCTTAAAAGCAAGTAGAGTTCTCGAAACGTCAATATGAATCATGCACCAATTCGGTCGAGAAAGATCTTTCCGCAAGAAAATTCTCTCGAGAAAATCCTCTCTCCGCCACCGATCCTTACGATCGAGATCGAGCACTCCATACCAGAGTGCCAACGACGGAAAGAGGAACGGAATATCACGAAAAGAAACGAAAAAAAGCAGCGAACTAAGGGATCGTCAGATAAAGAGATAGAAAAGGCAACACCTTGGAGGAAAGCAGTGCAGAAGAGGAAAACCGCAAGGAAGATAACGCAAAGACGGCGATCGGACGCCATGGGAAACCCCTCTCTCTAAATGACCCAAGTCTCGCCTTCACCGCGCCCTAACAACACACGCACCGGATCGCGGAAAAGAGAGGCCGACGCTATTCATATCCGATTTTCCCACTCTCACAGTCCTTTGTTTCTTAAATATATAGTTTTTCGATAAATAATAATTTTATTTTCAGTCCGGGAGACGACAAATTTATGTAGCAGAAGATTTCGTAAGTTGGATCGATAGATTGACGTGTCGGGTCGTGTCGTGTTTAAGCTATAAACAACAACAATAACAATAGCTACGCATACGCCTTTTCCCATATTAGATTGAGGTCGGCTACATAGTTCTTTATTTTCACAAAACCCTATCAATGTGTCATGATATCTATTAACTTAATATAAAATAGAATTTTTTTAGTTTCTTTATAACACTTTTGTGGTCATTTTTCTTCTCTTTTAACATTTTTACAATCTAGTTTTTTAATTTTTTTACAAGAGTGTCCTTGAGTCATTTCTTTATATATGTTCAAACCATCTTAAATTATTTTTTCTCATTTTATCCTCAATTGGTACTACTCTCAATTTGTTTCTAATAACTTCATTATGGACACAATCTTTTCTTTTATGATCGCTCATTCATCTCAACATCTTCATTTTTGCTATAAATATCTTTTGCATATATTGATGATTAATTTTCCAACACTCAAAATCATAAAATATAATATGTCTAATTGTTGCTCTAAATATTTAACTTTCAACTACTACTCCTCTCCATTTTAACCAATCGACATTAATTCTATGCATAACATATCTATCAAATTTTCCATCACTTTTAAAATTTGACTCTAGGTATTTAAAACTTATCTTGTGAGGGATGCTAATCTTAATTTTTATGTCATTTTAATTACCCAAATAATCAAACTTACAATATGTCTTTTTTCTACTAAGTCTAAAGCTTTTACTTTCTAACTTTCTCACCATAGTTCCAATTTTCTATTAAATTTTTTCTTAGACTCATCCACTAACACAATATCATCTGCAAGTAACCAAGGTACTTCATTTTGAATATGTTTTGTTAACTCATCAATGACTAATATAAATAAATATGAATTTAGAGTTGATCCTTGATATAACCCAATATTAATTAAAAGAGTGTCATTCCTTCATAAGTCGACAAAAGTTTTTGCACCCTCATATATGTCTCTTATAAGATTTATATATGTCAATGGAATATTTTTTTTAAGATTTTCCAAAGAACATCTCTTGACACCTTATCATAAGTTTTTTCTATAGCAATAAATATCATATGAAGGTTTTCTTTTTTACTCTAAAATATTCCATAAGATGCCTCAATAGATGAATCACTTCAATAGTAGATCTGTCAAGCATGAATCTAGATTTATTCTATGTTGTACTCGATATTTTTCTTAACCTATATTTGATAATTATTTCTCATAATTTCATAGTATGGATCGTTAACTTTATAAATCAATAATTCGAATAATTCTCAATGTATCACTTGTTCTTGTGTACTCGCTCTTTATTCCTCAAATATTTTTTGTGTTCTTCATATTTCATTAAATAATCTTATGAACCAAGTAATCCACATCTCTCCTAAGATTTTTCATATTTCTATAAGAATATTGTCTAGTCATACATATTTACCAACCTTTGTATATTTAAAAACCTCTTTGATTTCATTCTTTTTAATACACCGAGAGAAATTTCGGTTTATATACTTTTCTGATTTGGTTAACTCTCCTTAAGTAATACTAATATCTATATTTTCATTAAAAAACTTATAAAAATATTTTTTCATCTATTTTTTATATCATCATTCGTCACTAGAATCTCTTTGTCCTTATCTTTGATGCATCTAACAAAGTAAGATCTTTAATTTTCTTATCTCTAACCTTTAACTATCCTAAAAATTTTTTTTCACCTTCTTTTTAGTTAAACTTTTATATAAATCCTTATAAATTTTAGTTTTTGTTTCACTAATAGTGATTTTCGCTTCTTTTTTACTTTCTTATAAACCTCAAAAGTTTCACTAGTTACCTTAACATATGCAATTTGTAACACACCTTCTTTGCCTTGATTTGATCTTTCACCACTTCACTCAACTACAAAGTTTTTTTTTTGTCGATATATCTCCCATAAATATGTCTAACACATCTTTTTATGTATAGTCGTATTGTTCCAGGTATCACAAAGTGTTCAAAAACTACAAACATCCAGAAAAAACAATTCGAACAGGTTTCCCCACTCTTATTTCCATTGCGCTGTGGGTTGCGCTGTGGGTCAAATCTTAGACTGACAGCAACTATATACTTAAGTCGTCATCGTGTATCTTCCTGTTTGTACCAAAACTAGGCTATTGATGGCGACTGCATGCTTTCGTGTCATTCTGGATGGGCTCCCCAAAACAAAAGACAAATTACATGCTGATCAATCAGCTGCGTTCAAGTGATTTCAGGTATTAGATTTAACAGACCATATTTACACCGAAGACACTTTCGAGTAGGATGGACAATCAGAACACTTCTGAGATTCATCAACAGTTAACAAATTGAATGTCATGCCTAGGAAGATCGCCACTTACTGGCTACGAACAGCCTAGCTTGCTGAATTCTGATCATATTCCCCTCATGTTCAAAGAAAAAATAAAATGGGTTAAACACAAGTACAATAGATATCTTAAATCATGAAAATGACCTTTTTAAAATTTGTATAAGCTAAGTGGGGTCACCAAACCCCAGTTTCAACAGAAGCTGCCAAGTTACGACTTTGTAAACTATCAATAAGTCTAATCCAAGATGGTGAAATCATCATCTTCTTACTGTGAATCTCATGCTTCAAACGCCAGTAAAAGAACAAAAAGATGTATAAAACACTTCTTGTTTACGCTTGATACTACCACCAAATTAAGGGGAATAAGAATAGAAAACTATTCATGTTTACAGATCATAATAGAGATTGCAAAGTTTCAATGGTATCCTGATTTACAAGACGAAGGAAATATTCTGAATGATGCAAGTAAAAGCATAAACCGATGTCAATCCCCATGGATGGTATACCGCTCCCATTTCTTCGTAGGATCATATATCTGCAGCCAGGAGAAAAATCACATTTCTTTTTTCTTGACAAATAATATGACGTTCATTGCAGAGCAACAAGGGGGCGCACCATGCAATGCAGCTCAAGAATTTTCTGTACAAAGTCTTTTAGAAACATTTGTTGCTTATGGATCAAATTCAATAAAGGAAATTTTGCAGCAGCGAACGTACCTCCCATCTTGAAGCAGGAAAAATATGTTTGTTTTTCTCATACCAGTGCCTTTCGATCACTTTTCCGGCATGGGACTATTTTTGAAGTGCATTTAACATAGGAACCATGACGTCTACAAGGAGTCGAAATGTGTATATGTTAGAAAATATACCTCATCCTTTTCTACGGTAGCATCTGCAATCGTTCTAACATCTTCATGGACGTCAAAGTGGAAAAGCTATAAAACAGAAGAGAAGGAATCAACAACTAAGAAAAAAATGGTTCCAGTCCAGGTGGAAGAACTTGTGCAGGCATTCATGAGTCACACAATGATTAAATTTAAAAGAAATAAATCCTCAAGAAAGTGGCTGCCAAAAATACTACATGATTCATGTAAATTGGGCACAAAACAACTCTCCATGTAAGGGATCACCCTTCCATGGCCGGTCCTAAGCACGGACAGCCGGTCCTAAGCACGGACAAAGGAGGAGGATTGCGTTAGGCTTCTGACAGCCAATGTAAAACTTTGTTAGACTTATTTATCATGGATTCTACAAGTATGATAGAGCTACGTAGAAACAAAAAAATCCATGGAGTCTAGTATGAAAAAATAAGAACATGAATCCCATGCAAAGCACGGACGTTGCTTTATGACATCAGAAATGTCACCGGCAAACTTCATATTTCATCAACAGATCCCGACATAGGCACTCTATTGAGTGGACTTGGAAAAAAAGAGAGCCAAACTTTCACTAGACTAATAGATACTGCAGACGTCGTTTTACATACATCTTTGCATTATGCGCGATACATATTTGTCTCGTCAGTTAGAGCTTCCATGGGGGTCTTGTTTCCAGCCCCGCATGAGAGAAAAGGGCTCCTATTTATAAAGCAATTGCCTTTCCCCTCTTGCGAAGAACACAATGAAATAGCGGTAGGAGGATCAGATACATTACATGTGAAAGTTAAAGTCGAGCACTTGAAGAGAACATTTCCATTTCAGTTATGCAACACACATACCATGTAGAATTTATTTGGCGCTGAAACAGTTCTAGCTAATACTTCATTATGAATGAGCAACAATATATATTGCTCATGCAGTGACTGTCACAGGACCGCCTTATTTGAGCTTCAGCAATCACGATGTCCCACGAAATTCAACTATCTACTTTACATGTTTTTTTCGCAGATTTTACACGTTCTACGAACTATCAGTAGCATCATCCCTTTCAAATATTTTAAACATGACCAAACCAAAGTGAATAAGGGATTCACATGCAACAGACCCAGTTTTTCCGTCAACTTTGCATGATCATATGATGAATTCACAAAAAACTTGAATTAACTTTAGCCTGGAAAAGTAAACTAAATTCCATGATCTAAAGTACAATTTTTGAGTTGCATAGATTGAACCTTCGTGAGTTAAGTTTCAAAAACAAGGCTACTGAGAAAGTTTTCCGTATCATGATACGGAGCAAGCCACCACCTTTAGGGGGAGATTATTTTAAGTGTTCAGAAAAGAAAATGCAGACAACTGAATATTTTTTCAACAGCTGCAAATAATATGAAGGACATCAAGGATTACAGTGTATTCAAACTTCAAAGTGTCTAGCTGGAAACCAAAAAGAATACCTGCGAGTTTTTAGGATTGATAACATAAAGTTGAATCAAGCAACATAATAATAACAATACTTAATGAAATATAATAATTTAAACATTTTCTTATGAACGAACCAAGGAGAAAATAGACATTACCGGTCCACTCTTGCCTCTTGCCTTGTTGATGATTAGCTCGTAGAAGCTATGTTGCTGATTTTCCAGAATTGACAAGGAACAAAATAGTATGAGTGCAAATAATCATGCCATAAACACGTAGCAAAATATGGGATTACAGAGGCTCACATGGGGGATGATCAGATCCTCCTTCACATAAATAAGGTTTTCAACGGATGTTGTCCTAATCTCCCTGAACTCAGCTGCAAGTTGCTGCTGAACAGCCCGAAGAAATTCTCCAATCGTATCGCCATTTTGGACCTGAAGATCAGATTATTTTCAATTTCAGAAAATTGTAGCCACATTTAAACTGGGGAAAACTTTAGGTACCAACTAACATGTATGACTTTCCTGTGACCAGCACCATCCCAGTAGCTGTAAGTGATTTCAAGTGGTTCATCTGAAACTCACATGAGCTTAAATAAGAACCAGCACAACAACAATGTTTCTTTATAGATAAAGATCGCAATGGAGGAACAAGTACTTTGGATCTGTTGTTGCTCACGAAGCCATTGCTTTTGCAGCCGTTCACGTTCTGTCTGTTCCTCAGCTTCCCTCTCACTGAAGTATTATCCTCAACGCCCCTAAGTTCATACGTTAATTCTTGGGGAAGGAAACCAAATGGAAAAAAGAGAAAGAAAATTTCTAGTAGTGATTAAAACTGAACGCAAAGAACAAATACCAAATGCAGTACCGGTCAGGCAGAAAACTTGTCTCCACTGTAGGATCTTTGCCAAGCTTTCCATGCTTGTATTCTTTGTTTTCTGGATAAGCCAAAAAAAGCATTAAGCACCAAGGAAACATATGAAAGAAACAATGTCAAGAGCTTAAAGAGATTTGTGGCATATCATAGATAGTGCAATAATAGATAGCTCAGAAATCTCTTAAAGTAAGATTAGTCATCCATCCCCACCACGAGTTGCCGCTGTCCCATTCCCATAAGACCACGTGCCTCACATGTGTGCACATGCTCAGAAATAGCGAGAAAAAGCAGCAGCCAAAAAAACAATAGGACAAAAGATATTAATTAGTGAAGGCTTTACTTGTTTAGAAGACCTTATACTGCATATATTTCCCTTCTGGTAAATATCAAAGTTTATTTAAAACATACAATATGGTTAAAAACATTTTGACACCTTATATTATCATTCAAATAACTTGTGCTTTTGAGTTATCAAAATATCATAGTCCACTGTCACCTTGCCCCAAAGAGTAACATTTCAAAGTACAGAGTGTTCATTGGAAAAACCAAACAAACAAAAAAGATCTCGCAACTATTACAGTTTGTCTAAAAAATTGAGAACTTCATGACCCTAGTATAAGAGGAAACTTACTAGCTTCTTCATCCTCCTCTTCACTTTCATTGCCAATCTCATCAGCAAATGAAAGGCGTGGATTCCCTTTCACCCTCCTTTTCTTCCTTTTTTGCATTTCAAACTCTTCTTCTCTTGAATATCAACAATCATGTTAGAGTTGAATGCATAAAGGAAACCATTTCAACAATTTGCAGTCATAAATGTCAGTCAGTTAACATGAAAGAGGGTGGGACCGGTGGGTAACCAAGCCTCCAATCTTTGACCTACTCAAGCTCAAGCCAGACAATCAAACCTCACATACTGTGCATATATAATAAAAAGGAGTTGTTCTTACTCTCTTTGCAACTTTTGAAGCTTCTCCTTCAATTCTTCCTCGATCTTGTTTCAAATGTTAACTCTCTGCAAACATAATCAGTATTATCAATACACCAAAAAGAGCAGTAATGAAAAGTTCAATGGAAAACTGCAAACTCCATTGCAAGGAAGACAAATGTAGAAATAATTTCCAAATTACCTTCTCAACATACTCTTCTCTGGTAACAAGGCCAACAGTTTCTTTTTTGAAAGCAGTCTCAAGTATCTGGTAACAAAAAGTACAAAAAAAGAACAATACCATTAGTAACTACTGAATTAACCACAAACTCCCTCTTGAAATGCCAGAAGAACATACAACTGTCAAAAAGAATTAACAAAAGGAAGAACTTTAGGAAGGGGTGTTATTAAACTAAGACGACACTTTTATACCCAATATCAGTAACCTAATTTTGAGAAAAATATAGTAGTTTCAAGCAGTATAACGTTACAAGCAAAATGACAGGTCTTAAAGATGGAGGAATAGAAGAGGAACAACTTAAGGTTATTCGTACTTGAAATCATGGTTAGAATGCAGTACATGTTCTAGTAAAACTTGGAAGCAATAGAACTTTATCTTTCTCCACACTTGGTTAGAAACTTGTTTCATTGAAAGAAATATCTGGAATATGAAAAGTTAAACGTACAAGATCTATCTCAAAAGAATCAAGTATGGGTTCATTCTCCGAATCTCACGTTTGGACCACTGATTCTTTATTTAATCCCATAGTTTTTATAGTCCAAATGTGAAAATTTCCACAAATACCCAAGCAAGAGCTGGACATACCATGGATGGTCGCATCCAGAATCTCTCCGCTCCTTCATACATACAACAGTACACACACACTCACACAAATAATATTTTTTTGCTTTCTAGTCCAATTTAGAATTTCAAATTTGCACAGAACCATCTAAGAAGTTTGCTGACTGTTGTACTTAATTCTTGTTTCATTCTTCACAAACCACCTACTGTGCAAAAAAGCTAGGTAGGAAGGGCTTCGTTTTGGTTGCAGTTCTTTCGCCGTTCCTTAGTTTGGATTCTGAAATGCAATATAACACCTTTATGTTTTCTTAGCCGATTGAGAAAATTAGAAACTGCATAAGTCCATCTAAATGTTTGCTGATTTATTCGATTAAATTATGTCGACATTCTTTGATTTGCGTTTCCTAACAATATTTTTTGCTTCATGTAGCCTCAAGTATTCTGCAACTAGCACCACAGCAATGAGGGAAAGATCATATCGATCCCATTCTCACCAAAAAGTACACGTAAAAATGAGGCTGGTATGGGGCTGGCCTGGCCCAATCCGGTTCGGACCTCCGCTTAGTTTCACCCAAGCTTCATCCTATAGATCACCCAAGTTTGGGTCCATAAGCAATGACAATTGCCCTATCAAGACTCACTTTATCTATGGCTCCGGTAGGTTCCCTTAACCAAATGCTCCTCTCATTTGCTTGGGAGCTCACGGTTTCATGTTCTATTTCACTCTCCCATGAGAGTTCTTTTCATCTTTTCCTCACGATACTCCCACGTAGGATGCATTACTCCACCGCTTTACCTAGCAGCACGACGCTTGTATTGCTCTCCCACAACATGCAGGAGATCATTGGCTGCAGGTGAGGAGTTCAATTCTCGGCTGAGTGCATGCATGTGTTTTAAGCTTCGGCCTCCTTTTGTAAAAGAAAAGGCAAGGAAGGTTGTAGGGAGTGGCGTACCCACTTTAAGGTGAGGTCACGGCCCACTATTGTATATGGGAAAATATATGTGAGAGGTGAAAAACAAATCTCACCCCCAAAAAAAAAATCCCCAAGAAGGCTCTGGTTGCAGGATAGGGTCCAGTCCCATGTGCAGAAGTGAGAACTGTATGTCTTAACACATACTACTGCTTTTGGTAATAGAATCTCCCCAGTGCTAGAATGGGTCAGACTCTGAATTTTATGGACCAAAATTCACTTTAGAAATTTGGCTCATGTCAAAGGGTGGGCTTGTAGAATTAAAACTTGAAACTGCTATTTTTTTTGTATGTTGACTCTCTCTCACGATGCTTTCTTGAACGTGTATTCTCTCACGATGCTTTCTTCAACCGGTGATGCTCAAGTGGAATTTCCACACCGGCCTGGCTCATGTGGTGTTTGATTGATGGTACTATGTGGGTCATACTCCCAATTTTAAGAAGCACGGCTCTATGATTTCACTTTAAAAAATTGACTCATGTGAAAGGTTGGGCTTGCTGAGTTAGAACTTGGAATGACTCTTTTTTTTTGGCTGTCGACTCTCTCTCTCACGATACTTTCTTCAACCGGTGCTCTCTCACGATACATTCTTCAACCGGCGATGCTCAAGTGGAGGGTCTTCTTCTTCCTTCTCTTCTTTCTCGTCTCTCACTCTCACTCATTGTTTTTTCTTCGTCATCGTCAACCCTCAATTTGATGTATTCTTTGTCTTATTCTATGGTCATGAAACAGGGAATGTTCATCGGATGAGTTTGTGTATCATTTGGGCTCGTGCGGGAAGCCAAGAAAGTGTTTGACGAAATGTCTGAGCAGGATTTGGTTTGTTTGAACGTTTGCTTTATGGGTATACTAGCAATGGGGATGTTGATAATGAGTTTTGAAACTTTTAGGCAGATTTTGTTGATGGGTTTTCTGCTTAACGTGAACGCTTTGGTTAGTTTGCTTCCTTTGTGTGGTAAACTTGGGGCCTTGGAAATGAAAAGATGTATTGATGGTATCGCTCTTAAAATTGGGTTTGATGAAAATGAAGCTTTAATGTCAACTCTCATTGCAATGTACAACGAATTGTGGAGATCTAATAATGTGTTAGCGGTTATTTTTCATAAGTTTATTCATTTTTTGAATGATGAACAAAAATAGTAGTTGTTAATATGCTTGTGGTTATAAATGCTAAATTACCTTCGAGTAAGAAAAGACTTTGTTGAAATTTGAAAAGAATTCCAAAGTATTGACCTATTCTACAACAACAACTAAGCCTTTTTTTCATACTAGACGGGTCGACTACGTGGATTTTTTTTTCCACGGAGCCTTATCATGCCATGTTAGCACTTAACTCACAATAAGCTGGATCATTCTTTATTGTTTCTTTCCAACACTTTTGTTGTCATCTAACTCTTTTAATACTTTCCAATTTTACTTTTTTGTACCTTCTTACATGAGATGACATAAAAATTAAAATTGACACACATTACATCCCCAAGTATTGATGGAGATGTTATGCATAAAATTAATGTTGGTTGGTTAAAATAGAGAGGAGCATCAAGTATTCTTTGTGATAAGAAGATACCATTAAAGTTAAAAGATAAATATTATAATGCAATAATTAGACCTGCCATGTTTTATGATTCTGAGTGTTGGGCAGTTAATCATCAACATGTACAAAAGATGTCTGTCACATAAATGAAGATGTGGAGATGATGAGTGGTTATACAAGAAAAGACTAGTTATTAGAAACAAATTAAGAGTGACACCAATAGAGGATAAAATAAGAGAACATCATTTAAGATGGTTTGGACATATAGAAATTGTTGACTTATTAAACATATATAAATGTGTTTGTAATTGTGATTGTTGTTTGTAGTTTTAATCGAAATAGTTGATTGATCGATATATATATATATATATATATATGATATTTATCAAAAATACAACTTGTTGTACGAAGTTACAACTGGAGTACCAGGTCTGAGAGTAAATCAAACATGGAAACATAATTCCAAGTATAAGTTTTAAATACAAATCAAGCAGGAAACTACATGTAGATTTCAATCTCATTTGGACCTAAAACTGTAGTTCAGTATCAAAAGCCTGATACGAAGAATCAAACACACCCCTATTGACATCTCTAGCCATCAACTACAATCTTACAAATCCTGGATTCCAAACCTATAAATCCACAATCCAGGACCCAACGAGGCCCAACGAATAAAAGGGAGCACTACCCGGAACTCAATGCAAAGGCAAGAAAGGGTAGCGCCAAAGTCAAACTTGTCGGACAGTTCTTTCCTAACCCTGCACTTGCGTTAGAAACGTTCCCGCGGAGAGAGAGAGAGAGAGAGAGAGTTGGAACCCCGTTGGCGTAACGGCGGACGCAGAAACGAAGCGAAAGCAGGTGAAGATGGTGAAGACGGAGAACGGTGAGGTGGAGGAGAAGAAGCCGCTTGCGAACGGAGGGCCGAAGGGATCTCTTTCCAAGTCTATTAAAGTCAAGAAAGAAGAGAAAACCACGTCTGAATCCTTCGACAATGGAAAGGTTTGCTCTCCTGCTCTCTCTTTCAACTTTTGGTTGGTTTGGAGTTTATCTCTTTGTGGGCTTTTTCCTTTTCCTCTTCTTTGGCTTGCATTGCTTCTTTTTGATGTCTTTCCGATTCCGTTGGGATGGCCTTTCTCTCTCTTTCTCTCTAATATGATTGTTCCTTTGGATAAGGTGAAGACACAGAGTAAGACGACTACGATGGTGAAGAAGGAAGTTGTTCAGAAGAAGAAAACTAACCAGGATGGTAAAGGCAACCAGAGGGAGAAGAAGGTTTATGAATTGCCTGGACAGAAACATGATCCACCTGCTGAGGCAAGCTGCTGCCTTTTGACAGTTCGAGTTCTTCTCTTCAACATTTGTGTTCTGTATTTCCTTGATGTTTTATCTTGGTGGTTATGGTGGACAATGTGTTTCAGAGGGACCCTTTGAGGATTTTCTACGAGTCTTTGTATGAGCAAGTTCCAACAAGCGAAATGGCCGCGTTTTGGTATGACATCCCCTGCTCATTAGAGTTGCTGATTTCAATCGTAGTGGAAGCAATTCCTTTCAAGTTTTGATTGTTGATTTATTTTTTTATGCCGTGAGGCACTTGATAGTATCTCTATTTAAGGTTTTGTTTCTAATGTTTTACATAGTTTCAACTCACATTGAATACGCTCGAAGTTTTTACAGGCTCTGATTCGCAAGGAACTCCGTGTTCCTGCTCACAAAATGATTGGTCCTATTTTCATCATTATCAGCAAATAATGACTTTTTTGTTTCTTGAGTTGGATGTTTTGTTCTACTAGAATTTGTGTTCAATTTTGGTCCCCTTTTTGAGGAAAAACATAGTTCTATTATGCATGTTTGGCTTGCTTCTTTCTAGGCTTAGGTCAGTTCTGGACATGCAGGTTTTCAAGTATGACCGAACTCTTTACATCAACAAAATTGAACACCATTGTAGCATCCGTTTCACTTGTTGAAGTATTACGGACATTACTAGTAGTTTGATTGTAGGAACTGCATAAACTGATGCCCTTCTAGATGGAAAAGTTTATCATGAAGCATTGCAGGAACTTCTTAATATCTTCTTGAAGCCACGAAGATACACTTCAGGATATAGATATGGAAACCCACAGCACAACATGGTACCCAAGCCTTCCTATAGAGGTTTGCCTGCCAGCATAAATGCTTACCCTCTCTCTCTCTCTCAACATTTAAAGAAAGCTTCCTCTTCTAGCTTCTATGTTCTGAACCTTGCCAGTTTATCCCAGGAAAAGAGTAAAGCCACATAAAAAGGAAGAGGAACAAAAAGAGAACCCACCAAAAAGCATTAAAACCATTAAAATTTGGCCACATTTCAAATGTGCATGGACAATGAACAAGAAATTCTTCATTATACGAGGAATAACTCTACCAATAGTGAAGGTTTACCATTACATAGCTGAATCAATCCTAGACAAAGGAGAGGGGTTTTGTGAATGTGACTAAATAAAACTTCGTTGGACCTTTTATCAGTTCTGGCACTTACGCTTCTGGTTTCATAAGAATTCCAAAGTTAAGTGCGTTTGGGCCAGCACAGTATTAGGATAAGGAAAAAGAACTTTGTAGGATGTCCTTGTGTTGCATCGACTAGCCATCCCCACCTGGTGTGGTAAAATAATTGATCAAGGGAAAGTACTTAAGAGTTAAGAGGACATAAAAATTAAGGTTTACACACCTTACATCCCTCACAAGGAAATTTTTAAATACCTAAGGTCAATTTTGAGAGTGATAGAAAAATTGATGGAGATGTTACGTATAGAATTAATACTGGTTGGTTAAAATGGAGGGGCATTATATATTCTATGTGAAGAAGATACCATTAATGTTGAAAGATAAATATTATAGCGCAACAATTAGTCCTATTATATTTTATGATTCCAAGTGTTTGGGCAGTTAATCATCAACATATACAAAAGATGTCCATAGCATAAATGAAGATGCTGAGATGCTGAGTGGTCATACAAGGAAAGACCGTATCCATAACAAGGTTATTAGAAACAAATTGGGAGTAGCACCAATAGAGTATAAAATGAAGGAAAATCGTTTAAGATAGTTTGGACATGTAGAAAGATGACCAAAAGACATTCCCGTAAGAAGATATGAAAAACTAGATTGTGAAAATGTTAAATGAGGAAAAGACGACGACAAAAATATTGGAAAGAAACAATAAAGAATGATCTAGTTTATATTGAGTTAACTGCTAGCATGACACATGACAGGGCTATGTGGAAACAAAGAATCCATGTAGCCGACCCCATCTAGTATTGGAAAAGGCTTCACTGTTGTTGTTGTAAATATATTTTACTGAAGCTAGAGTACTCAAACTAATACCAGAAAGCAAAGAAGGAAAACCTAGATGGATCCACACCTAGTTCAGATTCCAGGAGAATAGAAAATTACTGCTGAAAGTATACTAACTACATGTCCAGATTTCTTATCATGAAAGACATGTTCAACTTCAAACTCATTCGCAACCAAATGCAAATGAATGCCAGAGTAAGCATTTAAGCTGAGGTTATATGTGTTTTGTTTTGTTAATATTTAGATATACTAATATGCAGTCTAGGTCTCAAAACTCTTGTCAGTCAGATCTCAAGCTTTATGTAAATCGTCATGTTTATAAATTTCTTTAGTAGTTCATTTGAAAATTCGACACCCCTTCCTTTTGGGGCATCCCAAACAACATTTTATGAATGAAGTTGGTGGCAAGTAAGTGACTTGCTTATGACTGGCAGTATTGACTAAGAATCTAGGATAAACCACAAGATGCGCCCTGAATTCCAAAAGCAGATGTAGAAAGTCAATAAAAATGCATATGCCAATCAATATGGCTATTTGAGTATGGAAGACAAGCAAGGGCCCCTTCCTTCCCAGTGGCTGACTAGAGTCATACAATTATCGTTTACATCATGCAAGGATTTCTACATACCATACCTAGCAGGTTAGCAGCTTGTATCCTTGTCCATGATCCTGTTTACCATAAAACTGCCAATCTCCTATCTTGCCTGGACTTCCACTGATACACAAGAATCAGGTTTTTCCTTACTCTGTTATAGATGCTTTTGTTTTTCTCTGAACTACTACCAGGATCCACAATAGGCCCTTTTCCCTCATATTTTATTATCTATTAGCTATTTGTCTTATGCTGATTTCAGGTTGATGGAGAGAGGTTTGTTGTCGAAAGAAGTAGCAAGAAAAGTCTATGAGAAGAAAATGAAAAAGAGTGGACAGCAGAAGGTAGGAACACCAGTCAAGTCTGTGACGGTGAAGAAATCTGTCAAGACCGTTGAGAAGAACACCACTGCCTCCAAAATTGAACCGAAGAAGGAATCCAAGAAACGGAAGGCAGATTCATCTGACAGTGATGATGATTTTATCATGTCCAGAGTTGTTAAGAAAGCAAAAGCTGGTTAGACCTTCATATTCAGGGGTCCTAAGATTCCTTCTAGCATATCTTTAATCTAATTCATCATGACAAAGTTCTGCAAAATTTTTGTACTTTTATATTTATATCCAGTTATATTTTATGTGATAAGAAAATACCATTCAAGTTGAAAGTTAAATATTATAGAGCAGTAATTAGACCGGCTATGTGAGTGTTAAGCAGTTAATTATCAATATGTGCAAAAGATGTCCATAGCATAATGTTGAGATGAACAAGGGGTCACACAAGGAAAGACCGTATATATAATGAAGTTATTAGAAACAAATTAGGAGTAGCACCAATAGAGGATAAAATAAGGAAAAATCGGTTAAGATGGTTTGAACATAAAAAAAGAAAAGACGACCAAGGACGCACCTGAAGAAGATGTGAAAAACCAAATTTTCAAATGTTAAAAGATGAAAAGGGCGATCACAAAAGTCTTGAAAAGAAACAATAAAGAATGATCTAATTTACATTGAGTTAACTGTTAGCATGACACATGATAAGGCCCTGTGGAAACAAAGAATCCATATAGCTGACCCCATCTAGTATGGAAAAAGGTTAGTTGTTGTGTATTATATCCAGTTGCACTTTCCTTAGTCTAGTTTTTCTTCCTCTTGCTTTGACTATTGTATATAAACCTCGGAGCCAACTGACATATTTTTTTATCATGGATGCAAGTTCTAGCTACCGATGTCTTATTTGCAATGATGTTATGGATTTTACTGTTAAAATGCACCGCTTGATTCATGGATTAGTTAAGTTCTTTCTGGATGTGAAAGGGTATTTGTTAGTTATATGTTAGGGGTTCAGATTTGTTCCCTTTTTAACATTAGAGAAACCTTCAGGCTTGTCTATTTAAAATTTCCCTTGTAAATTCTCATCCAAATATGATCTGCAGACATCAAAGATGTCGATGGTCATTCCATTTAATCAATTCCGTTAAGCTGAAAGTGAATCATGCATAACGAAGGCAAACTCTGAAGTGAAAGTCCACATATCAAGCAAAGTCCAATTACGGTGCTGAATTCATCAACAATCTCATCATACAATTCTAGCATATAGTATTTTGAGGGTTAATGCTAACTCGTATTTTTTGCAAAAACATGATCTCATGAGCTATCGCTTTCTGCTTTGTGGCATACCAACTGCGCATTTTATGCAGAGCAGTTACCACTAGATGCAAAAATTATATTTAATTCATGATCTTTGACATTTACAAGATACACATGCAACAGTTAGTTTTTGTAATAAAAAAACGTTACTTAGGTTTCGTAATCAATGTTTGAATCAAGTGAGATTTGCCAAACCGTCTTCATGGTAAACTCAGTCGTCCCTCACGGTAGAGTGCCTGAAAAACACCCTCAAATCCTTCCCGCAGGTTTGAACTTTCAAGGTTCTCGAGATACACAACCTCATAAGATCAGAATTTTCACTCAACTAAGTTTCAAAACTATTTATTCTTTCATCAAATTGACTCTCATATGCCCTATATCTCAGTGAAATTAAATTCCAATTTGTGCCTCATATAGGGAATAACATTAGCTTAACTCCACAAAGCATTGTTCTGTGTATCAACTTATCGAGACCGGAATCTGATCTCCGGCCTGAATGATGACTACCCGTGAGATTATTAACGATCTCACAGTTCTCTGCGTTATTGCTTGAAACATTAGCACTTCGTTTTGGCAACATCAGTTTTATGGTTTGCCAAATTCTGCATGGAATTGAACATAGAAATACTAGTCTGGATTGACGTTTCTGTAACTCGCTACTCTTTTGTGGAATGCACCCTTTGAAGGATGACTTCATCAGAATCTCTGAATGGCAGTTTATGGAGATGGCCTCCGCCTTCATACCAACTGGTTGAGTTCGGACACAGAAAAGGCATGGTAGGTTTATGGATCCCAATCTTGTATAAAGTGAATCCCAAGTTGAAGATATTGATGAAACTTGACACTTGATGGAGGACCATGAACATCGACTCATATTTTCCCAATGAGCCACGAATCTCAAACGGTGTCTCGTATCATCGTGTCACTAAAATTCAGACACAATAAAGCACTGTCCCCTCAGTTGGAGATAATTCTCAAACGTTAAAGAAAACATGTTTTGGCAGAAACGGTCAATGACACGACTGGACGGTAAAAAGGGTCAAAGATACGATTGCACGTGCTAAAGAAAATGACGCAAACCGTTCCTTTTAAATGAGATAATGTATAGGGTTTGACTTGACGTAATTAAATAAATAATAAAAACATAAAAGCAAACATCTGTGCTTTCACGTATTCCAGTATCATTCTCTCAGTTCTCAAGTGTGAAATTAAATCCTTGGCGGGTCCGGATATTCATCCGATCCATGACGATTCTGGATCCCGTAGCCCTCACTGTGTTATGCTTTCCAGTGTTGAAAAGCCTTGCAATTTTGTACTAAAGAACTTGGGCTTCCCACAATGATCCACGGTCCTCCTCGTAAGGACTCGGATCCGGCACATGGAGCCACTTACAACTCTCATGCGAGCTTGAGTTGGGCCAAAATTTTATTGCATATATTTTGCGAAAACTGAAAAATTCATGTACATTAGACACACCTGAGGGTTAACATGTTTTGTAACACGGATTTACATAAAAATTCTATACTTAACTAAATGAGCTAATACAATCCAATCTAAACTTAGCATGTATGGCTCATGTAAAGCTCGTATAGCCCATTGTGGTAGCTCATTTGGTTGTTTAGATCTCTAAGCGAACATGAACATAGCCGAGCCGAGCCAAGTTATGAGAAGCTCGGTTCGTTTAACAGCTCTAATGCCTACCAACAAAACAAAGAAAAGAGAGAGAAGGATCCAAATCTGGATCATGTCCAAGATGTTCGGATCCACAGGTCCTCCAAAAATCATGTGCTCAGCTTGCAGAAGGTCGACAGCACTCACGTCATAGCCCACCCTTCTACGGAAGGGAAAAAAATGTTCATATTGTATTTGGTAATAATGAAAGAACACTCATACCATGTCCAACATTTTCAACTACGCACCTAAAGAGCGCGACTTTGCAAACGCATACTACTAACTTTTGCAAATTGCTAGAACATGCTTCAGTTTTTCTTGAGTCAATCAAGAAGGTCGCTAGCGGGGGATTTGATTGTGAGACTGAGACTACGGAAATGAAACTACAATTCCAATTCTAGCAGTCTACTACGGGCCGCAAAGGCTTTTATAATGAGGTAAAAGGCAAGATTATACACATTATTTTTTACTGTGTGTCGAAGTTCGCATTTAATTATGGCCATGGACTCTCAAGCCTTTTAATCAAACATCCCCTAGCGTTTGCCATGAAAGTTTTTTTTTTTTTCCAAGCATTGAAAAAGCACTTTGAAGATAAATTTATAAGCTTCGCAAAACATTGAAAAATGAGAATGACGGTCCGAGAAAATGACAAGAATATCTTTCATTATTGTCAGATTTTTTGGGCCCGTTTTCGGAAACTGGAGACGTACCAAAATGTAAATAGGAAGGGCTTATGCCACATTAAGCAGGACGGTTTCACTTCCTTCACACGTTGTGCAAGTCCCACCGCCAGACACACGCGGTTCTGCCTTGCAAAGGATATAACCAAAATGGCCTCTGTCTTTTCGTTAATCCACAGAACAGCCTTCCGAATTTCTTGATTTTCCCTTCTACCCAATCGCGGGTGTGACAGAGAGGAGCCAGCTCGAGCCATTGACGACCTTCCACGAACGAGTTTAAATTAATCATCCTCCCACTTTGGAAAATAAAATATTTATTTAAAAAAGGTTCAAAGTGTTAAATTGTGAGAAAATATGCAAGATATTTGCAGGGAGTTTCACTTTCCCATCTCAAAACTCTCTTTTTCACTTTTACTTCGTGTTTTGTTTTGGGTATTCATTTCGTATTTTGTAATGAATATGTTCCTCTACAATGTAGATATCTATATACATCGAGTGTGAGAGAGACGTATGCAAGTTATATGTGTGTGTGTCTGTTTTTATATATAAGAAAAGTCTAATATCATGATGTTAAGGTCTCAATATCCATCTTTTATAGATTTTCAAACATACAAAGTAACAAGAACATTAGTCTTATATATATGATGCAGATGAGCTTTGTATTCTTCTTTTAAAATATTTTTCACAAAATAGATAAATAATACTTGGAACAATAAAACATGGTATTTTCTTTTTAAGCTAAATCGTAGTATGACACAATATGTCGCGGAACAACGAGTAGAATATTCCAAGACGACTTTTTGGTTAAGTTTATGCAGAACAACGAGCTTTAAAAGTTACAGTGGTAACAATATCTTTGAATGATGTGAAAAAGAAAAGGAATTTGATTGAGACAAAAAACCATAATTCAATGCTGAACTTGGCTGCTTCGAACTATCCACTTGTAAGCTCGTTGAGATCTTACAAGATCCGATAAAATAAAATCTCTTTTTTTTATATATCAAAATAACATAAATGGACTTTGTCTTATATTTTGATCGAATGGTAGTGATGCTAATTAGAATATGGGTATCTCATATATTTTCTCAAACAATCTTATACTTTTGTTCTTAAAATAAAAAAATAGTAATAATATGCATGTATTATGATGTAGGATTATATACATAAATTGGATCTTATCCACTTTTGATGTGCTCATTTATATTCATCGAGCATGAGTTTGATTTAAAAAATTTAATAAACTTTAAAAATTACTGTTATTACATTATGTCATCCAAAAGAAAGAGCGTGAGTAAAAAAGTCAGTGATAAGTAGGATCCAATATATATACATATGTATATATATATACATATGTATATATATATATATATATATGTATGTATATATATATATAAAGTGAGTTATCTCAACATCAATACCAATGGTTTTCTAGCAGCGAATGCCGACATTGAATTTTTCACTCCTTAAGAAAATCTGTTCTATGGGAGGGCAATTTAGTTATTTCACTGAAGACCGTTGCGTTCCTCGAGTTTAATTTGGGGGATCCGTTCTTCTTGAAGTTTCCGACCTTCTACTAACCTTCTTCTCCTTCTTCTCCATTTTTAAAATGATGAAGACTTCGTTCACATACAGCAACATCATGATATCATCATCATCATCTCACCATCAACGCAAATTCTTTTCTTCTTCTAAAAAATAATGAAATTTGATAATGGTGGACATGATGATTGATGTGCCGGAAGGGGGCACGAGTTTGACTACTTAAAGTCACCATCAAAATCGCAACTCGGCTCGGTCCTACTGACTCGTTTGGTTCGATTCGGGGAGACTCGGAAGTCATAATCCTGATTTGGATGTTACATAACTTAAACCGAATACACGAGATTATGGAAGTCGATGGATCAAATAAATCTAGATTTGGTTCTAGTTTGAATCGGATTAGTTGGATTTGGTAAACTGATTCAAACACTTTCAGATATATTGATATGGTTTCCAAATCGGGTTACAGTATAAAGCATTAGATTCAGTTGCTGTCTCTTGCATCAGACTCAGGTGGAGTTGGTGATCCACGATTCCGATTGAAGATTCATGGTCCCTATCTAAGATCACAGTGGCAATTTCAAGCAAGAGATCAAAACCTGACACAAGCATGACCCTAAAAGTCCGTCTTCTTGTCCAAATCATGTTGCATTCGGGTTGACCTGTTTTGACAGTAACACCAACTTACACGACCCAAAACAGGAAACTGTCATCCCTATCGATCAGTTGCCCTATTATTCTTCGGGTTACATAAATGTGTCAGCAGTGTACCTAGTCGCCATTAGGTGATGTATCCGTGTTGCATCTTTTAGTCAGATTCACGTGGTCCATTGTGTGAACGGACTAAATGCAGTTCAGCTGTAAGTGTTACTGAGTCACGAACATAACGAGAAACTGCAAAAAAGTCAGTACAAGTCTTCTTATCAGATCAGGCATGCTGTATGGGAGCTGGACTTCATCAAAAGAATGTCACGCACACACATAAGAAAACCGGATCCCACCCACTTTTAACATGTCCACTTATGTCTACCAATTAAAAAAAAAGATGAAGGACATTGTTATTACATTCGTCCCCTTTCAAAAATACATGTATAGAAAGAGATAAAAGACACAAGTCGACAACATAAGTAGTTGGTAGGATTCAATCATTCTTTCCCTCTCTCTCTCTCTCTCTCTCTCTATATATATATATATATATATATATATATATATATACATGTGTTGCTTTGTATATACTTACACAAAGACACACATACACACAGACCCTTGTCAACGTTCATCTCAAAGAAATGCTATGATCTCTGGTTGTTATTGGTGCACACAAATGTATAACAGATGACAAGTTACATGAGTCTCCATAAAGTGAGGCATGTAGTGCAGACTTTTATGTAGCTTTGCTCCTTGACCTAATCTAGAGGTGGCTGGTTTGGACCAAGACCAGTGTGTCAACAACCGTCTCTGGAACCAGCCGAAATCAAACAGACGACTCCCACGGTTTCAGCTCTACATATCGTGGAACCCAACACGAATCAGAACTGAAAGTTCAAAATTGGTGGGTCCGAAGAGTTTCTCTTACAAATTCTATCTTTATTTTGTATGTTTTTAAAATAAAGCTGGACCTAGAATTCTTGGAACCAGAACTGAACCCGAAGTGACGGGAACTGGTTCCAGGTTCCGTTGGAACCGACTACATCTAGACCTAATCTACCTCAAAATCAGAGTTTAACGACTCGTCATGCCTAACATTACGTGGCGAGCACTGTCCAAAACATAAAAAACTAAATGGACACGTGTTCTTCGATGAGAAGGCAGCATTTTTCCCTGTGTGCTTCTTCATCTCAGAACCTTGTTTCTCTCAAGCATCCGATTCGAGAACGAGTCGGAGAAGATGAAGCGAACCGGTAGTTGAATAAAACCGTTTCCCGTACAATTAAAAATCTTAGATAATCTAACATCACCTTGATAAAAAATCCGAGATGAACTTGCTTTTTTCTAGAAATTAATAGGCAATCCATTAATGATGAAACAAACAAAATTTAAAAATTTTGGCAGAAAGTAGAAAAGAGAAAAAGATCGTCGGCGCCTTGTGGAGAGGTGGAGGAGCCTCGTTTGCCCCCTTCGAACAAGAACTACGTGGACAGAAGCCTGAGAAATACATTTTTATTTTGTAAAAAAGAGAGAAAATATTTGGCTTTGACCGTCACCATCATATCATACGGTCATCGTCAAGGACGCCATCCCCATCACGGGGATGAGTTGCTTCTTCTCTTCTTCGTCTCTCTTGCCTTCGACCTTCCTGAGACTCGTTCATGTTCTCTCTTCCTTCATCCATTAAAAGGGATTTGATTTCTCTGCCTTTCCTTGATTGATGGTTTATCTCGAAGAATTGAAGAAAAGAGAAACAGGAGCGAGAGAGGTGGAGAAAGAAGGGATTGAGGGAAATGGGTTCGTGCTTCTCTTCAGGGAAGGTCAGCGGTTCGAATAGCAATAGCGCCAAGAACAATAACAACGTCACGACCGTCGGGAATAATCATCAGAAGGAGAATAAGAAGCCTCCGCCGATCGTCATTCCAGGAGCAGAGAGCGCGCAAGTCTCCGGCGGCAACCAGAAGAGGGAGAAGGCGCCGGCAAGGCGGTCGAATGCGGCCGTGCCGTGCGGGAAACGGACGGATTTCGGGTACGAGAGGGATTTTGACAAGCGGTACACCCTCGGGAAGCTGTTGGGGCATGGCCAATTTGGTTATACGTTCGCTGCCACCGATAAATCCAACGGCGATCGCGTTGCGGTGAAGAGAATTGAGAAGAACAAGGTATTCTGCGACGATGATAATTGGATCATTTTGCTTAGTTATTCGTTTTAGATTGTCGGTTATGCGTAATTTGATGATTAGTGGAGAGTTGGGTTGTGGGTTGTGGCCAATTATTGTCTCAGATAATTGAGGAGTTTGAATGCTCTGCATCTATACCTTTGTTAATTACATAGTTGTCGATAATTAATATCTAATGCTCTTTATGTGGGAAAAAAGGAAATAGATAGGCATCGTGAAGGCAGGGGAATATCTTTGCGACTGCTTGGACTAAATGGCGTAGTTTTTTCAGAAACTGTTTTATTTTTAGAAGCCTTTCAAAGTTGTAAGAACTTTTGAGGAATCTTAATTCTTCTTCTCCTTTTAAAATATCACCATAATTCCTATTCGACTTGGTTAGAGTATTTCACTTGCTAGTTTCCCAGCTGTAATCTGTGTTCCACGTCATGTAGTCTTGGTTGGTTATCTAAAATTCCCATCAGTAATCAGACCGCTTACATATACGAGGTTGAAGTGGAATCTTGCACCATGAAGGAAAAAAATTCTTCCATGTTTTGGTTTTAGAAAGAAGTAACGTTTTATACTGAATCATTCATAAAGAAGGAAAATACAAATGCATTGGATCATATGCAAATTAGGGTCAAGGAGAAGCTATATTGGATTGCCTTTGTTTTGTAGTCCAGTTGGAAGGATTATTGGTGGCAGAATGTATTTCAGGGATATTGGTAGACGTGCTCTTTTTCAAAGGATGACTGTAGTGGAAATGTATCTAAAATTTAAATGCCATGGGTAATCTTGTGTCTGCCTTTCGTTCCATCTGTTTTGAAATGCTTTTGTCAAGAGAACCATTTCATGTATAAAGCGCCACGGTACCAGTATAAATGTTGACATACCATGATTGGTGAAGAATCAACCAAGAGTGTTCTTGGGATATGCTGTTCCAACTTACTCTCCGGTAGCCTTTCAAGAACCAACCTGTGACAATGTTTGTCCATGCACATGCTTTTAAAACGCTATTAGATATTTGGCACAATTTTACAGCATGTGTCTTTGACACCTCCTTTTCATTGTCCTTCCATCGCTTTTTCTTGTGGGGATATTTCTGTTATCTTCACCTCTTTGCTACCATTTCTGTGTAGGATGGTGTTTCTTAATTTACTATTTCTTCATGATGCTCCTCTTGTTTGCTTTCAGAACAGTTCTATAAGCTCTTAACTTGATCCAAATAGCGTTAGAGATTAACATTTGCAGCAAAAATAGAGGTCAGAGGCAAAACTATACGGTCATGCCAGGGATTTAAATGCACCAATTCTTGCAAATATCTATTAGTATATACTTGCCTATCGATTTCATTTTCTTGGTTTTTGTATGTTGTTGGAGGAAATAGGCGATAGGAGTGGTGTGTAATACTGTGTACTACTAGAACTCATTGTAACAATTACTACATTTCAAAGTTTATGAAGTTAATATCAATTCAATATGCTTTGACCATGTAATGTTCATTAGTGTGGAATCTGATATTAGTGGATCTTTCTATTGGGTTGCAGATGGTACTTCCTATTGCTGTTGAAGACGTCAAGAGAGAGGTCATGATCCTCAAAAAGTTGACGGGCCATGAAAATGTTGTTCAGTTTTACAATGCGATTGAGGATGACTCCTATGTGTACATAGTGATGGAGTAAGTTCCCTTCAGCTCAAGTTTTTCAAGGTTTTGTTCTTTCATTGGTACCTCTGAGAAGCCACTTCTTTGGTTGAAACTATCTGGCATCAAACTCTGTTAACTTTGGTCTAAGGCGTCATTAAACATTTTGGTTTATGTGTCAGGTTGTGCGAGGGTGGGGAACTTTTAGACAGAATCCTTGCCAAGTAAGATTTTTCAATTCCTGTTGTTTTTACCATGTTTAATAGCTACAATTAAGCATTCAGGTGCATGTCTATAGAACTGTAAGTGCACATGACAGTTATTCCTAATGCAAAGAACTTGTGAATGCCTTGGTCTTGTTAATCTTATCAAGTATCTGCAATCTTTTGAAAATCATGATTATTTTCTGATAAAATTCTGGGGAGGGAATTCAGTTAGTTTTTGAAAAATATTATTGGATCAGCATATTATTTAATATTGTGGGACTATCCTTGCTTAACTATGAACTGCATAGCCAGAAAGTGTAAGTCTTATAGTAGCATTATATGCAAGTAGACCATTTTGTGAGCTAATGAACCATTCACATTTTGCAGGAAAGACAGCCGTTACACTGAGAAAGATGCAGCAATAGTTGTTCGCCAAATGCTTAGAGTTGCTGCGCAGTGTCATCTACATGGTGTAGTTCACCGAGATATGAAACCTGAGGTGTGGACGAACTGACATCTTGTTGAAGATGTTGAACTTAATATAAATTGAAGCGCACCCGCTATTTTTTCCCATTGGTTATATTCACCTACTCTGGCTTTTATTTTCAGAATTTTCTTTTCAAGTCAACCAGAGAAGATTCATCACTTAAGGCAACAGATTTTGGTCTCTCAGACTTCACAAAACCAGGTTAGTGTTTTAAAGTCACTGTATCCTAGTGTCAATAGGTTGTTCTCTTCTATATGTGACCAAAGGAATTGGATTTAAACTACAGGAAAGAGGTTCACAGATATTGTTGGCAGTGCTTACTACGTTGCACCTGAAGTTCTGAAGCGTAGGTCTGGGCCTGAATCCGATGTTTGGAGTATAGGAGTGATTACTTACATTTTACTTTGTGGAAGGCGTCCTTTCTGGGATAAGACTGAGGATGGAATATTTAAAGAGGTAATATAACCATGGTTTTATAATTTAAAGAACTAGAAAATGGCATGCCGTAGTAGCATATGTATGTTTACCAAATTGCTTAATATGCATGTAATAATTTCTTAAATGCTTCCTTCTGGAAAACAAAGGCGGTAAAGAGTAAGAAAGAAAATAATGAAATGCTAGATGCCATTTATGCTTCACCTTTTAGCATAATGTACTTTATAAGGTGTGGGATGCTTTGAGGCACATGAAATGTGTAGGGCGATTCTTAATATGTTAAATTAGTTTAAGAATAGTGTTGGTTGGAAAATGCCCTGCATGAGCTTTTGGTTTTTACTTTGAAGTCATATCTTGTCCATATTGCATGCTACCACTACCATTCATCTGAAAATTGGAAAAGAAAAGAAACTCAAAGGCTAAGAGAAATATCCAAATAGCGTTTCCTTTGCAATGATTTGTAGTGAGTTGTAGCTATCTCGCTATTCTTTGGGGGAATGCATGATGGCTTCTTGTAATGTCCTTGGGTAATTTGTGGTGCTATATGGAGACATATCTCTAATTTCAGTTGCATCCGGATTGTATTTATTTTGATCAAGGTATTGCACAAATCCAGATAGTTTTCCTTTTTTTTTGGTGGGTGAGGTGGGGTGTTCCTATCCTCTTTTCCTCTTTCCTTTCTTTTTCCTATTCTTTCAAAGTTGGTCTTCTTTGTGGATGGCCTAAAGTACATATTTATCCCTAAATTATTGTCTTTGTCATCAAAGATCAACTGCATTATCAGACTTTCAAGCCATAACTACTACTTTTGCTCTTCCATCTGCATACGTTGTAACTACTTTGGAGATTATTTCATCTCATTCTGGTGATTGTTCCAGTTCTATCTTCATTTGTGTGCACCTCAACCTTTTTTTAAAATCCGATAGTAGTTGCTAATTTCTTGAAACTGGCAGGAAGTTAATTTAACTTTGTTTCAATTTAGCTTTGCTTCTTAGCCCGCTCTAGTACGTTTTTATCAACTGCCTTATGCTCTCGAAGAACAGCTGGCAGACTATTTACCATGTCTCTATCCAATTTAAAGTTTCTTCTCGTTATGCTTGACTCTGAATCATGACTTCTCCAATATGTGAAACCAAGTGAAATTAATGCACTGTTCTATTATTATACTAAATTGATTGCTTCCACTTGATCTAGATACAAAATGCTAAAGGCGTCGTACTTTCTGAACATGACAGGTGTTGAAAAATAAACCCGATTTCCGTCGAAAGCCATGGCCAAGCATAAGCAACGGTGCAAAAGATTTTGTTAATAAGTTATTGGTTAAAGATCCTCGTGTGAGATTAACCGCTGCTCAAGCTCTCTGTATGTATTAAGCGCTGATTAACTTGCTTTATTTATGTCCATGCCATATAATTGAGCTTATGATGCATGGTCCTGAAAGAGCGCTTAAGAAAACCATCTAGGCCTGTAAAACATGGTAAAATAGACTCAAGGTTTCCTTATTGAACAAGGAAACAGGGCAACTTAAAGCTCTGAAGGAACAAAAGGTGACAAAGAAAAACATGTCAGAGTCCAAGGTTGGACTCTATCAACTCTAAAGATGGACTCGTAGTAAATTGTGAATATCCCATTTGTTGGTTTCCCACGTCAATTGAGCTGATTGAATTTGTACAACTCAATATAAATAAAAGTAGTGATCAGTTTTTCAGAAATTTTCTGCTGCATGTCTCGTTTCTTTTTAACCGATTGTATTGTTTCCTCTTGTAGCACACTCATGGGTGAGGGAAGGTGGGGTTGCCTCGGAAATCCCTCTAGATATATCTGTGCTATCCAACTTGCATCAGTTCGTGAAATATAGCCGTATGAAGCAATTTGCATTGAGGGTACTGAAACTCGTTTCCATTCTTAATCATCATGATAACAAGTCTTTTGCCATTTATATTGAAGTTATTCTGAGGCTTTGTCGTCTTCATTTCTTTGCAGGCATTGGCAAGTACCCTTAATGAAGATGAACTTGCTGATCTTAGAGATCAGTTTGATGCAATTGATGTGGATAAAAATGGATCCATCAGTCTTGAGGAAATGAGACATGTATGTCCTTTGTATGGTTATTGTTTTTTTATCTGCTTGAGCTTAGTGATTCTTCAATCCATCTATCTTTTGTTACTGTAGTATTTTGTGTTTAATTTACACCAAATTAGTTCCATATATGATTTGTAGACTTCTGTTTTGGCTGATGGAATGCTGTCATTTGGCTCATTTGTAGGCCCTCTCGAAGGATCTCCGGTGGAAAGTGAAGGAATCACGTGTTTTGGAGATTGTTCAAGCGGTAAGCCAGTCAGCTCTGCTCCTACTTTTAATTATATATGCATAATTTTGGTACTCAACCTATGGATCATTTATTAAGGGACCCCCTTATTGGCATAATTGGATCTATACTCCTAATGATTTGATGTCTTGGTCTAGTTCTTCGGTTACCTTTGTCGCTGTCCACTCATTTTTCATTTTTCCTTTTGCCTTTTGCCTCTCAGGTTGACAGCAACACAGATGGGCTTGTTGATTTCATGGAGTTTGTTGCTGCAGCCTTGCATATCCACCAGTTACAAGAACATGATTCTTTAAAGTGGGAGAAACGTTCTCAGGCTGCTTTTAACAAGTTTGATCTCGACGGAGATGGATTCATTACACCTGAAGAACTAAGAATGGTAAGACAAGATTTCATCTGTCTATTTGCTCATTTGAATTTTAATGTCACATGAACACCTGAAATGTAACATACCTGTGGTCGTTGTCTCTCTGTCCTTCAGCACACAGGACTGAAAGGGTCCATTGATCCTCTTCTAGAAGAGGCTGACATTGACAAGGATGGGAAGATTAGTCTCTCAGAATTCCGAAGGCTCTTAAGAACTGCGAGCATGAGTTCACATAGCGGACCGAGTCTATCTGGCCAAAAGAATCAGCGAAAGCTCGAGCTTGCAGGGAAACAAGTGATGGAACAAAAATGACTTCCCTCTGTGGATTGTACCAAGGTTGCAAACTCTGTGCTCCGTCAATGATTATTAGACGTTGCATCTAGATTGTGCTGTTTCACAGTTCTTAGTGGAGATCTTTGCTGTTTCCTGTTGCCAAGAGGTGCACTAACGAAGAAATTGCTACGTTGCCGCAGAACACCGTCATCAGCAATTGCTAGCATATCCGTGATGTGGGTTTGATGTGTAAAGATTGGTGGGTTGAATTTGAAACCCTTATTGTAGAGTATCAAAATGTGATACCAGCATACATTCCTAATTTATGTGTGGCTTGTGCCTTTGTAATCTGAAACATTGTTTTGTATAAATGCTCCTGATATAAAGGTTTTTTCTTGCTGGTCACATGGTGAGACAAGAGGAAGAGAACTGGCTTTGCTAATAGAAAAGTAATTTCCATTCATTTGAACTTCTATATTTGCTCCCCTGCTCCCCCTTCCCCCAAACAACTGACCACACCACACACACACAGAGAATGTTGACCAAGTCGAAAATCATGTGCAAGTGTTGTCGGCTCGATCCATCATGGCGTCACTCCACTTCCTACCGAGAGATCAACCGATTCTCCTTACAATTGCATGAACACACCAGCCGATCTTCTCCTTCACGGCTGGCTCTTCCTTCTCAAATCAATAGCAAAAGAATTTTTCAACTGTAAATATATATCTATAAGAGGACCAACACTTGCATAAACCAGGGTCAAAAGCATAAAAAACCTCATCACATCGATACTGTGACACAACACTAATGGCTAAGAAACACTTAGATGGAGACACTCCAAACGAAACACAATAACACTAATGTTTACACAATTTGGATCCAAATCCAATACTTGAATTACTACTCACGTGACCTTGTTCTTTACATGCAGTTGGAGTATTGGAACAGTTACGATGGAGGCCGAAACCTGACGCACACACTCATACATGCACCCCATGGGACTCGAACTCTCAATCAGCAGAAAGGCGTCAGAACGCCCTGTAAGTGGAACTAAAGCTCTGGGTGCGTCTCCATATCTTATATTGATGTTTCAATAGTGTCATTATCAAGTTTAATATGCCACAAGCTTTGATTCAAGACGATGAATAGCCAAGAGATTTACGAATCATGAAGAAAAGCAAACCAATAGCCCAGACTTTGACGTTTTAACCAAATTTTACACATGAATATGGAAAAGGAATGATATTAGACATGCTTCAGTGACAAGGTTTTTCCTTTCAGTAGTTGGTTGATGTAAATCATGACCATCTTAAGACACAGCATTAGTGTGTGCGGCTCTCTCTCTTTATATATATATATATATATATATATATATATATATATATATATATATATATATATATATAGATAGATAGATAAATGGATGATTGGGATTTTAATTTAAAAAGCAATATTGGCATTTTGCCTTTGAATTCAAATCTCAGCAATCCATTGAGATGAATATATTTGAAATTTATTTGAAAACGCTAATAATACATATACATATTTATTTATGAAGTTCCAGCAATCACAGTGGCTACCATTCTGTCAACTCCGCATTCATTGTGTCCTCTACACAACTTATCGTATCCATTCTCTCCCCAGTCATCTCCCCATGAGTTCTGTAACAAGACGAATCGGGTTACCCGTAGATCCTTGAGGGACTGCAAGAATGGGAATGAAGAGAACCAAAGAAATGGAAAATGGTACCAATGAGAAGTATGGAACTGGAATTTTCGCAAGTCTGATGCTTGATCAAAGAAGGGCTATGTGGAAAAGGTGGTGGAGAGGGAGGGAGAGAGGAAGAGTCAGTTGAAACCAAGCACGAGGAAGTTAACGTTAGGTAAAATTGACTGTTAGGTTTCGGAAGAACTGCTGGAAAGGTTGGTCGTGAATCATACTCTCTCTCTCTCTCTCTCTCTCTCTCTCTCTCTCTCTCTCTCTCTCTCTCTCTCTCTCTCTCTCTCTCTCTCTATCTATCTATATATATATATATATATATATATATATATATATATATATATATATATATATATATATACTTGATTCAGACATGATGATGTTGTTGTGCAAGATCAATACTTTCTGGGCTACCATTCAAAACAGAATGCTTGATGAGTTGTGGAAGGTGAGCAGCGGCGGACCTACTCATGGGCAAGGTGGGGCTTCAGCCTCACCCTAAACCCGATGAGATCCACTTGGAATCATATATGAAGGCTTTACTTTACTTGGATTTCTCCCCAAGGGTGTGTTTGATAGATAAAATATTTAAGGAGAACTGAACCTTGATTTCCAGTGTCAGAAGTTTGAAGTTTCGCTGTGCAATAAATACCAAACTCCATCACTTGCATGAAAGCGTGGTTTCATAAATCCAATTTTAATAAAAAACTTTTACATGAACCCAGAGCTTTGCGTGGAAATCTAAATGTTTTCTTTTCTCTCATGTTGTTGCTCCGCCTTTCACACAAAAACTCAAACATGAGTAACACTTAAGAATCAAACATATAACCATAAATACAAGCCGTGTAGGTCTAGGCCAAGAATTTTGCTATTAGTGTGTGGCCCCATAAATCAAGCACACCCTAGAGAACTTTGCCTCACCCAGAAAAGTTTTCAAGGTCGTCCACCATAGAAGATAATTATGTGCCTATCTTTGTGTCAAGGATTTCAGAATACATATGTATATTTATTTATGTAAATACCGACATGAATGTACATGCATATGTATATATATGTATGTATATATACACATACTACATAACTATACACAAGGAGGGAGGGAGGGAGACACTCCGACACATGAGGTTCATTAACGTTTGTCTCTAAATATGGTGGATTTGCAGGTCCATTTGCTAAGTCGTGTAAAAGGGATCAAGAAGTTCCGAAATCGGATTAAAACATGTGCTATTGCTTATGGCCCATTTTAAGTTTAACTTACCCTACATTAAATTTCCAAAGTGATTTTTTTATCCTTGATTTCAACCGTAGGCCATTACTGTCGACAATAGTGGGGATAGTTTGGCAGTATTGCAGGTCCAGGGTCCGGTGGTGGCAATGTTGGGTGTTGCATTTTTTCTTGATTTATATCAAGGGTTTTGTCGTTAAGGAAATAAGAAAGGATGATAACCCTGCATTCTGCTGGTGTTGTTAAGTTCAATACAAACTGCGGATGGATTCACCATTCGTTCTGACCCTAATTGCCCAACTAGATATGACCGGTTGAAACGAGACGGGCAGTTTCGGCTAGAACTAAACCGTGTTGAGAACCGAAACTGGAACCGGCCATTCAAAATCATAGTGTGTGCATGTGCATCCGTGGGTGTGTTTCCCTGGTTCAGCATATCCCCTTCTGCATCAGATCATAGCAGTAGACATGGACGATTTGCCAAAAGTTAGTTGAAATTCAGGGCATCCAGTTCCGTTTCGGTTTCACCTTTCGTGGAACTATAGTAGGGCCAAAACCTCAACCATTTCAAACTGTCGGTTCTATATTTTTTAAAAATTATTGTTTAGTTCAAATTAGTTAATATTTTTTTTAGTTCTCAGTGGTTTAGGACTTAAATCAGAACCGACAGTTTCGGTCCGGAATCAGAACCAGCTCGATCCCAATTTCTTACTAAAAAAAAAACCTGAAACCGGCCATGTCTACACAGCACTTGCGTATTGATGAATTTCCTTTAGATAGAGACAAAGTTTGGCCTCTAAATTGATAGCCAGAAGCGATTATAACACGGAAGATTCTACTCGCTACTCGTAAAAGAAACGTACAAGTGGGTGAGCTCATGAATTCACAATAGATACAGATTTAATTTAATTTGGACCATCACTAATTTAAAGAGTTTGGAAAAAATTGGATTAGCAACCCTTTACATTTTAGAACAACAGAAATGGGATAAGGTATTGAAACCGAGCTATTTCGCTTTACAGTACGAGAAAATTGTCGACTATATATATGTATATATATATATATATACATATATATATGTATATATATATATACATATATATATGTATATATATATATATATATATGTATATATATATATTCTGGAGGTTGGAGATCTAGCTCGAGAAAATTGTCGACTATATATATGTATATATATATATACATATACATATATATATGTATATATATATATTCTGGAGGTTGGAGATCTAGCTCGAGAAAATTGTCGACTATATATATGTATATATATATATATATATATATATATATATATATATATATATATATATATATATATATATATTCTGGAGGTTGGAGATCTAGCTAGAAAGATACTGCAGAATTCACGTCATCTGGGAATTTCTGGTGTTACTGAGATAGAATGCCATCCGTTTAGGTGCCAAACTGACAACAGTATGCAAATTTTTGGTCTAACTATCGATATTGACGAAAAAATGTGGCTTAATTGATTGATAGTGTGAGCCGTGTATATATTTGTTGCCCAAAGAGCCATGGCTCTCCAGGGTAGGGGCTTGACTTACAAGGACTTTAATAGGTCACAAGTTTGATGCCTGGGGCTTACATGTCATAATACTGCTTTAGGTGACTAAAATCTTTTGAAGCTTCGTGCAATAGCTGCAGGATCTATATCTTAATGGATTAGTAGTAGTAAGAAAGTCTCCAACCGAAAGTGACCATTGAACTTGAAAGAGCTCTCATTGAAATAAATTTGAATGAGCAGACAATGATCCTTAGACGTGTGATTTTCTTTTTCTCCACAACTTCTATTAGGAGCTTCAAGTTCCTCAAATTGAAGTTTCAAAAACTTGTGGTTCCACCGGTGTCGGGTTAGAAGATCAGTAATCATGTTCTCTATTATCTTGTTAAATTTGGGCTTCTTGGTGGTGATTTCTGTTGGAAGGAAGTCATCGGAGTGGGCTACTTCTCTGGGTGTCATCATTGACTGCAACCAGTTGGGTCCTGTTGAATCCTCCCCGGACTCCATAAGAAAATTAATGATTCCAACTCAACGCATGCGGGCAGACATGCAAACCTTATTCTTCTCCCTTTCTTTTGCTTTCATCACACACACACACAAGCCTTGTATATTATCATTTCTTCTGATTTAATGATTTTGCTTAACTAGAAACTTGATCATCCACTTCACATCAGCATCATTAACTCAACTACTGTTTACAAAATTGTATATATTATTCAGGAATAAAAATTCACATACATAAACCATGAGAAACTGGAGGATGATTTCTCACTGTGGCTTCTTGGACATAAATCAATTGATGTACCGTATACAACAACTGTTTTTATCCATCCCCTCGAATATTCAAAGAGAGCAGCGATGCAGAACTGACACTTACAAACAAAACCCCTAAACTTCAATAGGTAGCCTCTTATTTTCCAATTCAACATGTATGCCATCTCCTTAAGCAGCTACCTTCTTTGAAGTTACTGAATTCGTGATGGTGGCAAATTCTGGACCCTGCAACACAAACTGGTGGTGGTCACTAACATAGGTAGACCAAGAGAGCAGTCGAAAAATAAAGTTGATGCGAAGATAAAAAGTTAGCAATACTTGGGGCAATTATTTGCTGATACAGCTTAAGGAACAAAAAAAAACATGTGTGTGAGAGAGGGGTGGGTAGGGGAGGAACGTGTATAATCAGCTAATGTGAGTGTCTTTACCTTCAAAGATGCACCCCCAACAAGGAAACCATCAATATCCTCCTGCTTTGCAAGCTCCGCACAATTGCTACCATTTACAGAGCCTGAAAGGGTCGATCCCACAAAAACATCAGTAGACTTCACACTGCTAGATTGGGGACGAGTTACTTATGCATGCAGCAAGTTCATAAAAGTCATCTTAAAGAAAATACAGTCTAAATTATAATCATTGTTTACTGCACTTGAAGAGAATGCGAGGACTACAACAAACCTAGAGACAAGGACAACGACAAACCCAGATAGATCTGTTGGGATACCAACCTTTTCTTTTCTAATCATTCTATATCTGATCAACCATGAAACCAAGATTCAACAAACTTTTTTCTAACTTGTCTAAATGAACAAAGTTATTAAACAAACTAGAATATGAATAACAAATATCAGGTACTCTGCAACAAAATGTATAACCAGTCACAACCGTCTCCAAACTCTTATACAAGTCTAGAGCGAGTTATGTTACTATCACAGATTTAGGTTTTACAATCCAAGCACAACGAGACTTTAGTTTTAAACAGTATACCTCCATAAATAATTCGTGTCTTAGAAGCAACTTCAGCTGACACATTCTTCTGCAGCCAATCACGGACTGCTGCATGGACCTCCTGTGCTTGCTGAGGAGAAGCTACCTTGCCCGTGCCAATGGCCCAGACAGGCTCATAAGCAATAACTATATCATCCCAGCTGGATACTTTATCTGGACCAAAGTTGTTGACATTGAGTAGCAGACAATCCTTTTCCAATCTTCAGCAAATGCAACATAAAGAAAATAAATAGGTGGATGTAGAACCTGCGTAAGCCTTCAGTTGTTGGAAACAGACATCGAATGTCTTGCCTGCTTCTCTTTCTTCTAGCAATTCACCAATGCAAGCAATGACCTTGATATTCTGATTCAATGCATAAGCAGCTTTGCTTCCAATAAACTGAGAACCGCAAATGCCATCATAAATACAATATGTAACAAAAGCTAGACAAAGATAAGTACAATATTCATGAGATCACATAATATAGAATATTCAGAATTATAATAAAGAATATATACAATAGAACTAACAAACTCCCTACCTCATCATTTTCACCTATGACGTGTCTTCTTTCTGAATGACCCAAAATGACCCACTTGCAGCCAATATCTTTCAACTGTTCTGCACTGTACAGAGGAACATGACCACATGAGATGCGCATGATTAGATATTAGCAAGAAAGAAATTTCAAAAATGGCAGTATCTCCATGGATGCAGACTCACACATTGCATTTTAAACTCAGGTTCTATGCCTGACTAGGTTCTGCAAGCCAACCAATTCAAATTGCCAGATATTATCATGACATTATATACATACACATGCATATGTACGTTCATCCATGGAAACATTACACAAGCTTCATTTAGCATGCATGTCCCCAGTGGACATGATAACATAGTATGACAAAGGCACACCATGACACCTTGCACAAATGGTAGTATTGTTTCCTAAGCTTCTACAACAACAACAACAACAACTAAGCCTTTTCCCATACCGTTTCCTAAGCTTCTATAAGGATAAAATCCTCAACTGAGCTCTTTTTCTCCCCTTACTGTTTAGGCATGCCATCCTTTTGTTTGAATGAAAAGAATGTGAGCTGTGCAGACATTCAGACCATAACTTTGTGCAGAAACATGGCAACACACACCTGATTTCTCCGGTGAAAGCACCTCCTTTGCCAACCCAAGAATTTTGAGCAGAAATATCAATTTGATCAGTCAGTGAATTTTTTACTTGGTCAATATATATAAAAGGAGGTGCCACAACAACATCTGCAGAAGGAATAACAGACTGTCTATCAGTAAAAGAGTGGCATGTCACAACTGAAAGGACGTTGGATAGGTTCTAGAAACTCTGAATGTATCGGAGGAGATCAGAATAAACCTTAGATATATGTAGACTTCATTAAAAACTATTTTATTTCCAACATGAAGCGGTAACTGATAATAGAGAATTGCTTTTACTGACTAAATTATGTCAAATTGGAAAAAGTTGGAAGCAGGTTCTTTTATTGAAATAAAGTCAAATTGTTGCAAGAACGAAAAGGAAGCCTCGACAAGCAATGCCACTGAGATCATTTTGAAGCATATCCCGAGTTCGGTTCATCAGAAGAAGTATAAGATCAATTCATACCAACATCATCCTCAATTTTTGCATTGTTTAGGTCAGAAACAAGCTTGCTGATGGAATCTTTTGTCCCATTCTGAAAGAGAAGAAGAAAAGGTAAGAATACATAGAAGCACAATAAACGAGAAAATCCAACTGCTAGTCACCCTGCACATTATACACTATATAAAAATAACATTGAGAAGAAGAAAATACATCTATTATGCATGCAAACAAACATGACAACCAGAAAACTCAACAGTTCCTGTCTAATATTCTAGTACTCCACATCCATCCGCTATTTAATATTTAATTCATAATGGTTCATAGAGTGAAGGAAGAAGCAGAGGCTAGGGCAACGTATCATAAGAAGGTGCACACAGCTCTAAGGGAAAATTACAGGTTCTCAAAAGAAACACAAAGTGGCCAAACTTGGAAATCCCATAAGATCTTGGCACGTGCACCTGGATATGCCACCAACAGCAGGCATTCACCAGCACTCCTAGCCGTACACTTGAATGATAGCCATATCTAGCCTAATGGCACTACATTCGCCAAGCTTGGCCATGAGCCAGACACAAACTCTGCCATCTCATAGATGTAGAATATGGGAGTTATGGACAGAGACCTATTGATTTAACATGCCCGTGAGTTAGGATGATAAAGCCTTAGGGGTCATATCAAAGTCTTAAATGTTTACTACTTTCAACATTATTAAGTAATCTAAGGCGGCACCTATCTCTACAAATATAGTTACTTCTGTGCTAAGAAACCTACCTAACATCCATTCTCTTAACAAAATTAGTTAAAATGCTAGGAAAAATTATTGAAAGAAAAAGAATAATGGAGCACCTTTCACAGATGACGTATAGACTAATGCTGAAGAGTTCTAATTTTCTAAGGGCATCTTAAGGGATCAACTTTTATGAATTTCGGTCTCAATAATTAATGCAAAGAAAATAATTTGAAAGGTCAAGAGTATTGTAACTTACACATTTCCAGTTTCCTCCAACGAAAAACTGCAAAACAGAAAAGAAAATAGGTCAGAATAAATGATGGCATCAGAGCATGCATCTAGAAAATGACAACAAGGACAGAGACTTGATGATATTTCAGTCTTGATTATGAGTGGATGAAAGTAACTATATCTGCATATAAGTTCAACGGAGAAATGCAAAACAACCATTTGGATCATGACTCTCAAACTACACTCATACACGCTGCAGGTTTTGCATAAATAGTTACGGTGATTTGCTACATGCAAACCCAGACTGAAGAATTTGACATACAACAGGAGCTGAAATGCAACCATTACAGGAACAGCATAAAGAAAAAGTAAATCAAGCTTTGGACATGCCTATCTGGTACAGGTTGCAACAAACTAATCTAACTTAATATCTCATGATTGTACGATGTCAGTTCTTTGGTCTAGTTCCAACATGATTCTCATTCTTTTCAGGGTGATAAGCAAAACACAGCACACTATGTGATCAAGGGTCAAAACTAGGTAGCTGATATGAGCAGCCACATACACCAAAGAACCATCGAATAGATAAGCAAGATACCACCCGTCAGTCAAATGTGCAAGTGTATTTAACTGTAGTAATAAAAGTATCTTCTCCATACAAATCTCATGTTCTGCACAAGGCATACTGGTGACTGGCATGTCTATTTCCCTTTTCCCCTCCTTTTGCTGCATGAAGCAGCCAAAACAGTTCATTGCCATACCAAAAGCTGCAATGGCACCATCATCTACCAAGTAAACAAGAGGAACACAAGCCAATTCATGGTAACCTATCCCAAGATCAATATTTTGCAAGAGAAGAAGTCCAAAACAACCACCCTTTGGAACCAACAACACGGATCCTTTTCCAACACTAAGTGGAACTGGCTACATTGATTCCAAGTCGTCATTCTGAACTATCTTAGGTTACAACCGCCTTTGAACCCTATTTCTAATAAAGAAAAAGCAAAATCGGTGACCAACAACAAATTCATCAGTGAGTGAAGAACATTTCAAAGATGCAATGCATCTCAATGCAACCAACAAGGAACACGTAGCTTATGTTTTTTCTCAATTAGTTGAAGTCTTGAAACGTTCATCTTTTCAACTACCGAAACAGAAGCAGCTATAAGTGCAAAAAATGCGATACTTGCACGTGAGTTTCTCAAAATCCAACGACGAACCAAACATGATCGATAAGCACAAAGGAAACGCCAAAATCAAAGGATCACATTTACAGCCTAAAAGCTAAACTTACATTAGCATTACGCATAAATCAGTCCTCTCTGACAATGGCACTTCGGAAAAGAACCGGCAACATTTCTACATTCTAATAATTGTACAGGAACTGTCCTAGCTAGAGGAAACGCGACCAATATATTGCAGGAAACGATGAACCAACCCAGAAACGGAGGAACGAGAAAGAGGGACGATACCTTTCCCGTGCCGGCCATGGCAACGACTGGACGGCAACCTTTTCCGTCGGAGAACTGAACTTGACGAGAGATTGACTGGAAAAAATAATGGTTGGTAGAAGGCTCCAGACGAATCGAGGTTCTGCCCAATCCGGCGAATTGGGAGAAGGGACCGGCGGAGGCCGGTTTCTGCGCGGAGAGTCGGGAGGAAGAGAGAGGGACGACGGCCGCCATTCTGGAGATTCGATTATCTGAAACCAACCGCTTCTATGATTCTCCTTTTCAGAACACTGCGCACTCCTCACCTCACCTTTTATTGTCTTCCCTTCTTGTATCCAAAAATTTTGTTGGTGTTATTTTGGAAAGAAATTAAAGGGAGCACACAGCCAACAACGTGTGGATCTCAGCGTCTCTCTCTCTCTCTCTCTCTCTCTCTCTCCTGTATGTGTGTGGGAGGGTAGCTGGTAGGTGAAAGAAATTTTCCTGGTTGGTGGTAAGTAGCAGAAAATCCCAGTGAGATCCTTTACTTTTCTCTTGTTATTTGGTAGGTGAAAGAAGATACAATTACCAATATAGCCCCTGCTGAGTTTGGCTCGGCTGCAAACTTGGCCGAGCTGACCTTTTGTGGCTCATCTTGTCAACTTATTTGTTTGTTTGTGGTTTGCGTGGGTGCACATATAAGAAGAGTTGGTGTTTCATATCAAGATGAGTTTTGAGCAAAGAGAGAACCGAATGAGGTTGCCGTGTTCATGCACCATAGACCCGATCCTTTCCATGTTATTTTGGGTGGACGCTGTTAAGAGTTCTTCGGGTTGTGTTTATTTCAGGTTTTCGTGTTGATAATATATTCCCATCAATATTGTGTTATGAAGTCCTGTCATTCCATGTTTTGTGTCAAAATGTACTCTCGTTCAAATGAAAAATTGTACTTTTCAACTTAACGAGCATCTCATGTTCAGTTCATCTAGCTCGTTTGTTTGGTTCATTTTGGCTCGACTTAGACGAGCTAATGCGCCATACACAAATCAGTCCTTGAGTTGTTTGGCTCCCTCGCCATCACACTTAACTCGGCTACCAAACTTTGGCCTCGCCTTGTGCTTCATCGAAGTCAAGTCAAGCAAGTGCCAGTCAAAAAAAAAAAAACTCCAACGACCAACACCGATTTGGTTGGTGAAGTCAAGAAGTATCATTGCGCAGCTTCCCACAACAACTTTAATTATCTTATATAAAATAACTAATGCATGCTTACTTTCTCGTCTTAATCCAATTAGGAAAAGTGACAAGACTTGCAAGACGAGACAGCGAGTAACTATTTGTTGCTAGAGCTAGCGCGTGCTAGATAGCTCTATCAGACATCGAGTCAAATGGTTGATAAGCAAGAATGTGCTAGCTCTAGTCACTACTAGTTTCACATGAGCGAGAACTAAAGACATCGTTCTTTTGTATCTAACTTTTTAGTTCTTCCTTCTTCAACGACCTTGTTTCACTAGCCTGACTAAACGGTGAATCTTATCCATGTCAGAGGTTGCTTGCTTGTAGGTAAAGTTACAAACACACACTATATATATAGAGAGAGATTAGTATATACACACATCTATGCTTAAATTCATTTAAATATGTTGACTATTCAGATAACAAATAAAGTTTTAAATTTAAAAAATGAAAAACACCATTGTACCTTTCATATTTCATATTTAATACGAATTAAAATTAAAATACTATGATTCAGCGTGTCAATCAAATAATAAAGATTTTAAGTTGATTTATATATATATATATATAAGAAACATGGATCCTCAACACCAATTATTGGCTCACATATTGCTTTTCGATAATATGAGTATAATCTTTCGTTAATTTATAGTAACCAATAGCCATACTATAACATTTACCTTGCTACTTCATAACATTGGCTAATGTGGCAGGGCTCCCTAGTTCCCAGGTTGCTGGTGGTGAGTTTGATTCTTGAGGCATGCAGAATCATCCAACACACATGCACAAAATCATGCCAAACGGATGCAACACGAACATGACCGCACAAAATTGCTACCCCTACGCTTGACCGGCGTCACTGACTTCATGTCCTTAAATTTTCAACTACTTCAGTCCACGAACCTTCATTTATTTGGGCTATGATGCATCCAACCGTGATGGTTCTTACGGATTGGAAGTGGGTTTGGATTTGGATGCGTAACCTTGATATCTGAATCCAGCAAAAGACCAACCTGCCTTCTTTTCACTTCTCGAAAGGAAGGTTGAAATCTAACAGATATGCACATGCATGCACCCTTAAGAATTGAACTCGCCACCTGCGAGTGGGCATCAGAAAGTCATGAGACATAAAGATCCACAAACCATAATATGTGTCAAGCAATCCAAAGATCCAAAATAAGGTCCATCACTTTCAATTACATACATATTAAACACACACTACTAATTACTAAGCATATTACTCTTTTCACACATACTGTCCACCCTCCCTTTCTCTCTCGTCTCCCACTATTCTCTCCTTTGCTCGTGCTACTTTCTTTTCTCGTCTCTTTCCACTCGCTTATCTGTCGTACTGTCAAAGTCTGTTTCTCGTGTAACGTAGAGATGTGACCATTTTCAGCATGCATATCGACGAAAATGAAAGATCAACCATCTTCCTGTTTTTGTAGAAGCATTACAACTGTAACATATACGTTACAGATAAGCTTAAGGCCTCCAAACATAAAACCCAGTCTGAAAAATAAAAGAAGGAAGGAGTCGTGAAAAATAAACTGTGCTGCTCTATAAATTAAGAGCAACACACTCTATAAAATATAACACACCCTTCCTGTAAAATATGTTTGTGGGTAACGAGAAACAAAATCCTACATCTTATTCATCGGAACTCCACTTATGAAAGGACAGAGTTGCTGGTGTGAGTAACATCAGAGATAGACACCGGCAGGATCTCAGTCATGGGAGCAAGGAACTTCGGTGCAAATCCCAACATCTCATTCCCCACTTTCGCCTTACTCTCGTTTTTCTCGGTCGTATTAGGGGAACTCATCCTTTGTTGTCCCACTTTCTTTTGTGCATGCTCATCCTTTCTCTTGATGAGGATGTGTGTAACATCTCTCTCTCTTCTCCTCTCTCTCTGTGCACGTCTCTGTGTAAACCTTGATTTTATCTTAGTGAGGAAGCCAAAGCCAGATGCACTTCCCCAAGCAAGAAACTCATGACCTTCGTCCTCCCCTAGCCCCAGGTGAGAGACAGCGAGCCTTACACACTCCCCATGAATCGAATGAGACCGCATAGTTGGCAAAATCAGATGATTAATTTTCAAAATACTTACAAAGTTGATTTCAGTTAAAGAAAACGAATCTCATGTTTCTATAAATTAGAACACAGTGGCGTGGTTAGTTTGCGCAAAAGCACTCTACAACTGAGTTTGCTCCAGAGCACATCGCACTCGATCGAAACCAAACATTCCTTACTAGTTGGACTCGGCTACATGGATTCTCGATCCCTGTTAACCTCCATACTTAAATAATCATGAACCTCAAACTTTTACTTGCAGGAGTGTCTCTGTATTTAATATTAACACCCTCAAGAACCTTAGTCCAATAGTTTATCCTTCACTCTTTCAGCAGCTCAACTCTTAATTTGCTTAATTATAGGTCTTGGGATTGTTTCAATAACAAGAGACGGTTTTGAGAATATGAATCAGCAGACATGGAGCCTCGATGGCAATATTAACAAAAGGAGCCCATGACGCAAAGAATCTCGCTCACGGGAAGCGTCACGCTTCAGAAGGCGAGGGTGACGTGTATGAAGAGAGGCTGCGGGACCCACAGACAGGCGTGACAGCTGAGCAGAAGACCCTCGTTCCGTCCAACCCAGTCTCATGCGGGCCCCACTAGACCTACGGCTGACGTGTCTCCACGTGGCAGCCACGGAAACGTTGAATGTTCGAAAACAGTACTACTCCCTTTTGGATTGGCGCGAAGAATGGGAAGCAAAGACACGTGAATGCGTTTCAAGATCTGAGCCATCCGTTTTTATGATGGACGGTTGTGATTATTCTTCCGCTGTCGGTCTTGTGGTAAACTTCGTAACCATCAGCCGTCCCGGAACGTGGACGGCTGCGATTTTGGAACACTTGAGGAAGCATGACGATCTTATGCCGTCGGTCGTGCCGATCACCACCGCGTTCCCGCGGCCACGGGAGCTTCACCGGCTCGTCCGGTGCCCACCAGAAACGAACCGGCGATCCTCGGTTGCAGCCTCCCCCTGCATAAATAATGACGAGCCTCCGCAGCTTGTTCTTTTCTGTGATTCAGCTTGGGAGGAGGACGAATCTCTTTTATCCTCTTCTCTTTCAGGTTGTCATCTCTTTCTCTCTTGTTTTCCTTCTTTTCCTAGCTTTCTTTTGTTTTCTTCTTGGTCCCTAGGGTTTGGCTTTAATTTCTTTGAGTTTTTCTTCTGTTTAAGCAAATGATACTTATTTGGACGAGGTAATGGACGAGAGGATAATTTAACGGAGAAGATTTGATTTTTGAAACTTTTTTCTTTAGATTTCTGGTTTGAAGAGCATAATCTACTTAAGATTCACGCTACTGCTCGGAAACATTAATCTTAATGACTTTCGAGGATTTAGGTGGTCGTTAAATTAGAGAACGATTATGATGACGAGAAACCTTAAATCACAAGATTTAAAACCATACGAGCTGTGATTTTGGGACAGTTTTGAGTTTTAGGAGCATTTTGTGATAATTTTGGGAAGTAAGGGAAAGGTTTTATAGAAGAAAAGATTTCTCATTGTTGACATCCGAAAGATTTGTCAAAGGATAAAACTTTTATCTAGGTGTGTCAAGTCAGGGTTTTCGATTATCTCGGCTTGGTTGTTCTTACGTGCGTGGATCGTCAGAATCACCGAGAGGGAGGTTGTAGACATGTCTACGGTGGCAACGGAAGCGGCGCAGAGCCCAACTGTGAGGAACCTCGACTCTCTCTCCATTTTTGCAGAAATTGAAGGGTGTGATTTCTCAAGGCTGAATGTGAGGCCTCGAAATTCCACCGTAGAGCGTCAGAGATCGTTCGATGAAAGGTCCTTTGGAGAGCATTCCATGCTTTTGTCTCCTGCAGAACACTCGCGAAATGTGGACCACTCACGGGTTTTTGATGGATTCGAGAATGTCTTTTCACCAGGAAGAAGGTCCATTTTCAACACCCCACGGTCGTCTTGTCAGAATTCCTTTGAGCCACATCCGATGGTTGCAGAGGCTTGGGAAGTTCTCCGGCGGTCATTGGTCTATTTTCGGGGCCAACCAGTTGGAACCATAGCTGCATTAGACCATACAGAAGAAGCGCTCAACTATGATCAGGTATACACCTTTTGTATTCTACTGCATTGTGTCAGACCTTGGTTATTTAGTTATCATCAATCTCCTTATTTGAGCTCTAGTTTCTTTAAAGTATAATATAAGGTGAGAATGACAGACAAATTATTGTTCAAGTTATAAAAATCCTACAATACAATTCAGGTTATTATTGCAAAATGTATTTATCGCACGATATCGAGGTGTATCGTACTGGAAGTTTCAAAATTCGTATTTTCTAAAAATCAAAGTTTAGGAGTGGTTAGACCTCCTCTAGGTCAGCTTCTTTGGCTCCTCTTTCATTTCATTCTATCCCTTCTTCTCTTCAGGACCAATTCTTTTCTCTCTAAAAAGTATTGGACATTTATTAATAGGTATCAATCTTAAGTTTGAAAATGAGACCCGAGAGCTATGTATACATGTAATTAATATTTATTAATAGTTATCAATCTTAAGTTTGAAAATGAGGCCCGGGAGTGATATTTACATGTGATTTAGTTTGTTTTGACATTGAATCTGTTGCCTCTTGGTATTATGGATATTGCATAACTTTTTCACATTTTAATATTTTTAACATTTTTAATGATTTTTAAAAAAATTAAAAATCACATGTATTGTACTGTATCTCAACTCAAGTATCATGGCCATGAGATAGGGGTCCGATACAATATTTACAACATTGTTTCAATTTGCAATCGATTTGGATATCCAAGACATAATGATGTGATGCCTCTACAATGATATTCATAAGAAGTGTTTCCCTTGGGCATAAGAAAGAACTTTTGGAGTAGCCAAGGCCCATAATCACAAGTATCATTGATGGATGACAACACAATATTGCAATATAACTGGAAAAGCATAACAGCCTGTTCCATTTCATTAATTTCAAGATTGCCCTATTTCAGAGCACAATCTTTTCCCAATGTAATCACGTTTTAGTGACTTTTAAGATTTTCTTCATGTTTGAGTGCCATTATATTAAAATTTCTGAGATAATATTTATGCCAGGAGCTTGCTTAGAATTACCCCAAAAAATGAGAATTTCAACTATGGATCTGCTTCTGAAAATGTCATGAGACTGAGTTCTATGTCATAGTTTGAGATGCATGAACAAAATTCCATGATTTTGGTTCTGGTTGGCAGAAAATAATCGATTGTCTTGACCCTACATCTATCCGCAGAGAAGATTTCTGTTCTCACTCCTTTACTCCTGTTCAACTCATTTGTATGAGGTGAAAATGTATATAGATGCTGATGTTCTTTTTACTTGACGAGCAGGTTTTTGTTAGAGACTTTGTACCAAGTGCGCTGGCCTTTTTGATGAACGGAGAATCAGAGATAGTAAAGCTATTTATATTAAAGACTCTTCGCCTTCAATCCTGGGAGAAAAAGATTGATCGTTTTAAGCTGGGTGAAGGAGTAATGCCAGCGAGTTTTAAAGTTCTCCATGATCCTGTTAGGAATTCTGACACGATAATTGCAGATTTTGGGGAGAGTGCAATTGGAAGAGTTGCTCCTGTGGATTCAGGATTTTGGTGGATTATCTTGCTTCGCGCTTACACAAAATCTACTGGAGACACAACTCTTGCAGAATTACCTGAATGCCAAAAGGGGATGAGACTTATTCTTGCTTTATGTCTTTCAGAAGGCTTTGATACATTTCCCACCTTGCTTTGTGCTGATGGTTGTTGTATGATTGATAGGCGAATGGTGAGTTCCTCTCTAGTATATATTTCACTATTGTAATATTAGGCTAGTTGTTTGCTGTCAGTGGCAACGTGCAGACTATTTTGTATGAGCATCTACTCTTAAATATACAGTGGTGCATATAGTACGGCCACCAATGCTTAGTATTCTACGTTTTGATCACTCATTTTTTCCACTTTTCCACTGGTTGATTTCACTATCTCAGTTGTTGGTTAACCAACTACCGGTCATCATGTGGTCTTTGAATTTTTCTTTAAAATTATACCTGGGTTGATAGTTATTGTTGACATTTGCAGGGAGTCTATGGTTACCCTATTGAGATACAATCCCTTTTCTTTATGGCTCTAAGGTGTGCTTTAGCTCTTCTCAGCAAGGATAAGGAAGGCAAAGAATTCTCTGATAGAATTGCGAAGCGTCTCCATGCACTAAGTTTTCATATGCGCAGTTATTTCTGGCTAGACTTTCAGCAATTGAATGATATTTATAGGTACAAAACAGAGGAGTACTCTCATACTGCTGTTAATAAGTTCAACGTGATGCCTGATTCCCTTCCAGATTGGGTATTTGATTTCATGCCGAATCGTGGTGGATATTTTATTGGAAATGTCAGTCCTGCAAAGATGGATTTCCGTTGGTTTTGTCTAGGTAATTGTGTAGCGATTTTGTCATCTTTAGCCACTCCAGAGCAAGCATCCGCTATAATGGATCTCATTGAAGCACGATGGGGAGAGTTGGTTGGTGAAATGCCCTTGAAGATATGTTATCCAGCCCTTGAGAATCATGAGTGGCGCATTATAACTGGTTGTGATCCAAAAAATACCAGGTGGAGCTATCATAACGGTGGCTCCTGGCCAGGTAAGGCTATTTTTATCCTCTTGCTGTCCAAATTATTGCGCACATGTGCATGCAGACACAAACTAAATAACAGTTGGTTGAAGGTCTTTGTAGTCATATATATATCAATCTGTAGAATATATTTATATTGACGCAATCTGTCGAATCATGAATAGGTTGCCGTCAAATTCTAACTTGTTCATACTACTGCGTTGGAAATTATACAACTGAAACTCTAGCTTTATTTTGATGGCAAGCTACACCTACGAGACATATGAGTCTAATGTGGGTCTAACTGGACAGAAATACTGCACAGATCAGAATCAAATGTAGTTTTAAAATTTTCCTCAGGAGATTCCATATTGGATGATGTTTTGAGCGTTGGGCATTCAGCAAATTCTCGTGGTTGTATAAAGCATTCATCAAATGATATTGTTCTTTCAAGATGTTTGAGAAAGCTTGGTCCCGGAGGACTTTTGTTGACAGAATTGTTTCTCATAGGAACAGGGCAGTACAGCCATCCATCTGTATAATAATAGCCCTTTCTCTTCTAAATCTTCCAGTAGCTTTTCTGGTCTTCGGTGAGCTTTAGTGCTCATGGTTGTCACCGAGTTCCTCTTTCTGATTGACGCTGAAAATTTGGCCTATGGCCTTCGTAGACAAGCCCGTTATTCACTTTTATGATGGTTTTGCACGTGGAGGTGGTGCTGATGTAAAGTACGAAACCACTATTAGAGGGATGGTTGCTGATTCCAGTCGTGAGCATGATCCTCTTCTAGTTCTTAGCGTACTTTCTTGGTTAAAATCCATTGGAGTTGGAATTTATGCTTGTATCTATTATCATGGCTCATCGTTTATGCTTTCATAGCTACAGCTTCCTATCTACTCATGCTAGTTCCTCGTGCTCTTCAACTTTTATATTGGTAAACATATGAAGTTTCTGCAACTACCTTTGTCCGGTATGATCTCACGCGTTTCTCCTGCTGCAGTGCTTATATGGCTTCTGACTGCCGCTTGCATCAAGACAGGGCGCCCACAGATAGCCCGGCGTGCAATTGAACTCGCAGAAAGCCGACTATTGAGAGATAGCTGGCCAGAATATTACGACGGGAAACTTGGACGTTATACTGGGAAGCAGGCTCGCAAATTTCAAACCTGGACAATTGCAGGTTACTTGGTGGCAAAGATGATGCTCGAAGATCCCTCGCATCTGGGTATGATATCGATAGAGGAGGACAAGCAGATGAAGCCTTTCATTAAGAGATCAGCATCATGGACATGCTGAGTTGTGGTAATGTCGTCTGAACGTTTTGTATTGTTGCTTTCATTATGAAATTGTTGAGGGAAGGGGCTCATGGTGCCATATTTTTTCATATATATTTTCGTTGAGCATGTTCCTGTACTCTAGAAGATCAAGGCATGATACCTAGTTTAGTGCACTTAGGTCCGATGATTCAGTTTATCTTATCTTTTGTTGTTTATTCAGATAACTCGACCTTATTGATCCGATTGTTTTGTGCATTATAATCAGAAATCAACATAAAGGAGCTTGGAATTCAATAAGAGGTCTTTGCATCTCCTCTCTCCTTTTACAAAAGTGGTTCTGCTTCTTTCAGTCTTTCCTCAATTCTATCCTAGGAGTGTCTAAGAGGGCATCATCCTTAACTCTTAAGTCACATTTGCTTCACCTTAAAGCTAGAAGCTTGATCTGATTGGAGTTTGTTTATTTTACCTATTGATTAATTTTAAAAATATTTGTTACAATGCGACCAATATGCATAATAACCCAATTATATATGGGCCATGTATATAGCCAACCCATGATGTGAATGAGCTGTGAATCATCCATATATTGGTTTCTGGCTATGCTCCGAACGTAAAAAGAAAAGAAATAACAAACATCATTGCCCAACTTGTAAGGGATCAAATCCATTTTTAGGCTAATAAATCCAGACCTAAGTAGGTTAGGTTAAGTTCTAGTAATGATTTAAGTTGACATAGATGTATTTTGGGGATGGGCGCAGTAGTCACCTTTTTGGGCCATTAGCTGCCATATCTTTCGTGTTGCTTCAGGTGGTCACGAGCACGACTATTTGGGTTATCATAATTCACACGGTTTTAGTATTATGTTTTGTGTTGTGATTTCGTGTTTGTGACAAAGCAGGTGGACCTGAATGCAACCTCAAATACTTTGAGGTCACTTTTGTTTCCGAAACTCCGTGTTGGATTGGTTTCGACCGAATCTGATGGCCAAGAAAGTGTGAACATTCTTGTGCACGGCAGAGGTAAATAATCACAAAATTCCAACACGGAACGGAGAAAAGGTTTCGTTCAAATTCTGGTTTTGTGCAAGTTACAGTCAAACTGAACTTGTAGAATTCAACCTCGGGTCGAGTCATGACTGAAACCATTAAACAACACAAGCTAATCTTGTTCTATGCAGATGGGTTAAGTTGATAGCGAACCCATTTTCAAATTGGATCAGATGGATAGATGATGTCCTTCACGAAATAATGTGATGACAGCGGTTATTATAAGCACTTGTACAGTGAAACCCAACAGATTCACTATTTTAAACACATGAAAACTTGGTTCTGCATCGAGGATGGATTGCTTATATTGGCAGCTGCCATTCATGGGTCAATTCAAATTCAGGTCTGAGAAGAATCAGGTTCGAGCATTCATACTGCTTAGAAGTAGAAATATATCAAGCACCTTTTAGTAAGACCATCAGTACTTTATGGTGTCGACTATTGGCCCATCACATAACATGTGTAACAGGAAGACATTAATTACCACAAAGAGAATGACTCGATTCTTATTAAAAGTGTTGGAAGAAAACCATAAAAGATGATTTAGCTTCTGTTTTTAATGTTAGATGCTAATAAGCTAAAATAAAAAGCACAATGGTGACAAAGAATTGACGTAAATTTACCCAACTTAGTGTGAGATAGAGCATGATTTTGCTTGGCACTCTAGGCAGCTACAAAAGTGGTTCAGGTCATTTTCTTTTCGTTACAAGAGGAGGCCGAAGCTTAACACACCCACACATGCACCCTCTGGGAGTCGAACCCCCACCACCAGCAACTATGCTAGAGCACCTTGTCGTTGAGCACTTGAGCTAACGCTGTGGGTGCTGGTTTAGTCAATTTTGTTATAGTCGAATCCGGTCTGCATACTGGCTATTTAAAACGAATAATCCATGAAAGAATCAAGGATTGAAGATCTGGTTGGGAGATGCTCAAACAGTTCGGATCGGGATACGGATCCAATTGCATCATGAAGGATCCATTCCCATAAACAGGTCGTGCGTATCGTCTAATACAATCAAGCGCATCCGCCATAACATCATTCGACCTTTCTGCTTCTACCTGAAGAACAAGCAGGTCTCTCTCTCTCTCTCTCTCGCCAAGCCAGAAGCAAGAGAAAAATGGGTTCGATAAGAGCATCGAAGAATCCAATTATCGTTTTGATAGGATGGGTGAGACGGCAACCCCCAAAAGTGAAGGCGTTCCTTGCCGTCGTCACAGGGATGGTTGTTCTCGTCTTGCTTAGATTCATCGTTCACGATCACGACAACCTCTTCGTTGCCGCCGAGGCTGTGCACGCCATCGGGATATCCGTTCTGATCTACAAACTCATGAAGGAGAAGACTTGTGCAGGTCCTGATTTCTCTTGCTTAATTTTTTCTTTTCTTTTGCTCCTTGATCGTTCCGTTTGTGTTGTTTGTGGTGAAATGAGAAGTTTTGGTTTATCGGTTCTTATTGATGAAGGATTTTGTGATGTTGGTAGTTGGTTTTGGGTGATTTTGCAAATCAGTTAATTGGACTGTTGAAAAGATTGTATTTCTCTTTATTGATTATATTTGTGGTGGTTTCTTCTTCCTGGAATCAAGTGCAGGTCTGTCGCTCAAATCACAAGAATTAACGGCGTTGTTTCTAGCGGTAAGGCTGTATTGCAGCTATGTTATGGAATATGACATACACACGCTGCTCGATTCGGCGACGCTCATTACGACGTTGTGGGTGATTTACATGATTTGCTTTAAGTTGAGGTCGACATACATGGAGGATAAAGACAATTTTGCTTTATATTATGTGGTGAGTTCTTCTGTAATTGTCTCGTCCGCTTTTGGGATATTCCAATTGAAGTTTAAGGTTCCTGATTATTGAACTCGATAATATGGAATGATGAGATTGTATGTCACACTTTTGTTCCATGCTCCCCTTTGACGTTTTTAAGACTTGGAACGAGCATGCATGTACTAAAGAGCCTTTTTAGTCGTTGGACGCTGGAAAGACTCGCTTAGCTCTTCTAACGATACTTCTCCCGAAACTTTATGATACAAGACTTAATGGTGCAACTTTATAGCTCACTGAACGAGAAGGCGATGCTATTACTAATTAAACGAGACTTTTGATTAGTGCAATGCAATTTGCTGCATTTACTTTAGTTCCTCGTGGTAAAGGTAATATCCCTACCTTGAGACACTAGTAGAAACGCTGTAGCAAGCTTAACTTTACATATATTTCGTTGTTGATTCATCTTGCAACTGTAAATGGATATATGAGTGACAAACCCTTTGTTTCTTTGTTAGACTATATCCTTCAACTTTAAAGGGACATATGGGGATTATGGGGGTTAACTTGAACAAATATAGTATGTTTGGATCAAGTTCTATATTACTCAAATAATCTATGCACTTCATATCTCTCAATTAAGCTTTCTCCTCTGCTGTTCTTCCTTCTATGGTTAAAAACCAAAATCTGCTTTGGAACTTACAATTATAAACAGTGGACTAGAATAGTTTTTTCAGTTAACTGAGAGTTTTATTTTATAATGTGTTACGCCATTTTCTCAAATTCTTTTCTCTGGAAAATATGTGATAGAACCATGCATGCAAATCAGATGGTCTTCTTACCAAGGTGCATAAACATTGGAAGCGTTATAAATGATCTAGGCTGTAGGAACATATGAGTATTACTCACAAGGTGTATGCTCATTAAGAGCGTTTACTTGCTGTTTTGATGTGTTTCACTCTTCTTCTTCTTTTTTCTAACAGTCTGTACAAGTGAAGTGCCAACCTTTTTTGTTTTAAACTTCAGCTAAGATAATATGGCCACCTAAAAGTTTCACTTTAGAGATTTATGGTGAACATTTTTTATACTTACTCCAAAGTTATTGTAAATAGTAGTGGCGAACTTTTTTTGCAGTCTTTTCCTCAGGAATGAGGTTCTGGAGTATAAGGAAGCGGTAGATGTGGTTAGATAGATTTCAAATACATGCACATTTCTTTGAACTCCACATCTTTAGCTTCCTTGCAGGTTTTAGTTGTTCCTAGGAGATGCATTTCTAGGAACCAGAATTGCCACATGGAGCACAATATAATTCTACTTCTACCTGATGCATTGAGTAGTAACTCATTTGTCAGTCATCTACTTTCATCTGAGCTCTTTTGAGACAAACCAAGCACAAGGTTTCCCGTGTATTTTCCTGTTCCTCTTCCTTACTTTATATATATATATATATATATATATATATATATATATATATATATATATATATATATAAAATATAGATAAATATATATAACAGTAGATGCCAGTAGTCATACCATGCACTTCAAAGATTTTCCTGTAGAATGTAAATAGTGAAACCACAAGTTCTGGATGCAGGTAGTTCCATGTGCCGTACTTGCACTTATTGTGCATCCTTCAACATCACACAATATAATTCATAGGATCTCTTGGGCATTCTGTGTCTATCTGGAGGCTGTTTCTGTGCTACCCCAGTTATGTGTAATGCAAAACACAAAGGTGCAAATTTTAGTTTATTCTTTCCCTTTTCATTTTCTTGGAATTCGAAATGCACAGACTTTTCTTTGTCTTCTCTGAGGTAGTTTCATGATTGATTAGGATGGTACTCACTTTCTTGGAACATGTTGTCACTCTTTGCAGATTGTTGAGCCATTCACTGCCCATTATGTTTTCACGCTGGGAGTTGCTAGGTTTTTGAGTTGTGCACATTGGGTTCTTCAGGTGTGATGTCAACTTTGGTTCTTCAATTCACTGTTGTAAAAGCTTTGCTTTTACAGCCATTGTTTTCATAACATTTTTATATGTTTTGTTGGTTATGTCATATGTGTTTGTTTATATTGTGTACACCCATTCGTATCTGCATCTGACATTCCAGCTCTCATGCATTGCATGTCTTGAGCATTTGCACAAGTGGTTGATTTCTTCCTTGGAACTTGTTTCTTAAGGTTCTTTATGGTGATATGGGTATCACGACTCCTTTGCATGATAGATATAGGAACCATTGGTGGTATCCCTATGGATTAAACTGTTTCTCTTGGATATTCAATTATTGTTCATGTGCATATCCTATAGAAGTAACTTTTATGGTAAAAAAGTTTGTTATTTTTATTCTAGTAACATGGTATGCAGATTTTCCTCACAAGAAAAGTTTTAAATACCTAGGATAAGTTTTTCAGAGCGATGGAAAAATTAGAGATCGTTGTGAATTAATGTAGGTTGATTTAAATGGAGAGGTGCACCATGTATTCTATGTGATAAAAATATACCACTAAAGTTGAAAGATAAATATTATAAAGTAGCAATGAGTTCTGCTATATTATATTATTCTGATTTTTGGGTGTTGGTAGTTAATTATAGATACAAAAGATGTCCATGACAGAAATAAAAATGCTGAGATGGATGTATGGTTACACAAGAAAAAACTGTATAGATAACGAGGTTATTAGAAACAAATTAGGAGTGTCACAAATAGATGATAACATGAGACAAAATCTATTTAAAATGATTTGGATATGTGAAAAGGCGACCAAAGGAAGTTTCAGTAAGAATGTGTGAGAAACTAGATGTGAAAATGTTAAAAAAGAAGACCACAAAAGTGTTAAAAGGAAACAATAAAGAATGATCTAGTTTTTCTTGAATTAACTTTTAGCATGGTGCATGATAGAGCTCTATGGAAACAAAGAATCCACTCAGCTGACCCCTTCTAGTATGGAAAAAGGCTTGTTGTTGTTGACATGTTGTAACATGACATGCAGACTTAAAAGAGTTGCAGATGAAAGTGGATGTATCACACCTTAATAGTAAACTTTCTTCAATAAATGTGAGGTGCATTCCCATTGGATGTTCCCATTTATTATGAAAATAATTTCTTGTATCTGAGATTATCGGGCTCCTCTGGTTAACGTAAATCTGCCTATGGTAAGGGCTTACCCTAGCATAGCTAGTCCAAATACTGGATAAAGGGGATGGCTGCTTTAGGCAGCCAAGCCAGTATAAAACTTTCCTCATCTTTCCAGCACTAATGCATGCGATCTCATTGAACTCCAAAATTAAGCGTGCTTGGTTGAGGACAGTACCTGGACCTCCAGGGAAATCTGTATTGCACCCTCTAGGTACTGTACCTGATGTGAGAAAAGGCTTGGTTAAGGTCAAGGTAGCTTTTCCTCCAATTGGGTCCATGGAGTGAGACTGGTAAAATCTTCTTGTAGTTGAACCTGCTTATGTTGCATAGAAACTTTTTTATGTACAATGAAATCCACATGTATTTTGTGGTCTTACTAATATGAAGCCACCACGAGTTCTGATGATCAAGGGTGTCTGGTTAATGATAGCTCTGTCTCCATTTCAGTATGCTTCTCTGGTCAGCGTGAGGATTGTGATTTATCATTGAGGTTATTGGACAAAACATTGATGAACCAACCTCCGGATGTCATCAGTTTATGTTCGCTTCGTGTCCAATTGCACAAATGCGCTCATGCATCCTTCAACTTTTGGTAAGGTAGAGGACTAGACCTTTGCAAAATTTTAGCTGTTCCAGATAAGCTGAAAGAAAAGCCAATAAAATATTGATACTTCTTAACATGGAGATTAAAGGTTTCTATTCTGCAGTATGGAATCTGCGTTTCTGATCTGACATTGGTATTGATTTTAGTGCAAGAATCGCCAAATACCGTGGAAGAGTCAAACTGGAGTAGATTTGCAAGGTTTTGAAAGGTTAGGTGGAATCTGCGTTTCACAGCTTGTTGGATGTGTGCTATATTATCCTCTGGATGGTAAAAAGCCGTTTGTTGTTCCTGGTCATGTTTCAAAATTTGCCGAATCCCTGTGTAATAAAGCGCTTACAAAATTGGGTAAAGTTATTAATCTAGTGGAGTGAGTTCATCGGCAGTGTATGAAACACTAACTTTGTCCTAGTCGTAAGCTATTAATCTAGCACGGTAAAGTTGTCTGACCCTAGGCCAAGAACACCGTCTGCTGCTTGCTGATACACCTACAAAATTGGGTTTTGTTAAGCTTTTTTCTTCTGCTCTCATTTTTGTGTCCTTTCTATGTTGCATAGGAAGAGTCAAAACAACTCAAGCAAAGTGTCATGAAAGTTTGGATTATATGGCTTGTTGCTTTTTCCTTATTGCAGGTTTTGGATACTCATGGCCGCCTGTTGACTGCATTGGGTTATGGACTCTGGCCTTCAATGGTGCTCCTCTCTGAAATAGTACAGACGTTTATTCTGGCTGATTTCTGCTACTATTACGTCAAAAGGTGATGATCTGGCGTTTTAGCTTTAGTCTTATTTCCCTGTCTTGCGTTGATCACATGAAACATCATCACCATTATTCCTTACACTTTGAGCTCTAACGGCTTTTCCTTTCTATTTGCAACAGTGTCTTCGGTGGGCAGCTTGTGCTGCGCCTCCCTTCTGGAGTTGTGTGATCTTGAAGCCTCTGCAAGGGTGTAACTTTGTATCTACTGCCTCCATGGATAACTTATCACAAATGTCTTTGGTTAGTCTTGTTTTTTGCTCAGTTGTTTGTATCTTCCGTGAGCATTGGATGGCTAGGAAATTATTCATACTCTTCACTGTTGTTAAATTATATCAATATGCATGGGAAGAGTTAAGGTTAAACTGATCTGCTTGTCTCAAGGAGATGATTCTCAAAACTTTTGAGTTGCTTCAGTCGCTCGCTATCGCTAAGGGGTTATAAAATCCAAAATTTTGGCCATTTCAATCTAATGCTGTTAGAAATTTCTACGTTAATGGCTTTTGTTATCTGGTTCGTTACTATTATTTACCCTGTTTAAGAGATCCAATCTTCTCTGTTCATTTTGGGTGAATGCCAAGCCATGGTCTGTGTTTTGTTTGATATACAACCGGTTCAGGTTTTATCATAGTTTATGGCATTTTAGGGCTGATGTTGAAGACGGTTTTTCTTTGGCTTGCTGTGTAGCAAGCATAAACCAGAAGAAGGGTCTAGTTTGCGCATAAGTTAGATCGAGAGGCATAACTTTATTCTTGGCATGAGTAACATGCAAAATTAAGGAAACTGGCTAAACGTAGTTTTCTTCTCTCTCTACTGCGCTTACTTACCACCGACGGCTGCAATACACGATTGCCCTTCTTTGCACTTCGTCACTGCAAGCACCACCACCATCTTGATCTTCTCTCTACCACCAACGTGAGCATCTCGGCCACCACCCTTGTGAAACTATCTGCTGCCATCACACCACCAGAAAGCGCCCCATCTGATGGGTCACCACCTCTGCCACCCACTGTCTTCGCTCCTGACATCACCAAGTCCTGCTGACGCTCCACACCCGCTCCCTCAACCCGCCATTATCCAAGAATCCAACCTCGTTGATCTCCACACATCCTCAGCAAACCGGGCACTGACTTTCCCTTCTGCCTGAGAACCACCGTCTTGTTTGCCACACGGTGCCCTCTAGTCACTGCCCCACCGTTCTCAGTACAACCTGCCGCCCTGTAGACCCAAAACCCCTTTGGCTGAATCCTTGCATCGCCAAGACCCAGCCTCAAGCTTATCTGACTTCTGTTTAGCTAATTTATCCGGGTCCTTTCTTACTAAACCTATATTAGTCGAACCAAGCCCAAAGTAGTAAAACCTTGGCCGAACCTAGAACCTTACCCTAGGTAGCCTTAAAGTTGATTCTATTTGAAGAGTTAGACAAGCCAAATTCGTATTTGGGCTCGCCCATGAGGGAACTAAATCAAAGCTTATCACTAAGAAAAAGGTTTTGTGAGCTGCTTACCAAGTGATGAGAGAAAACAAGGGTGCAAATCATCAAGCAAACTTTGTAAGGTTTGGACCCGGTTTGTCTCAATTCCAATGTTCACGGAAACTTCTCCAACACCAACGTTCAAACACAATAAGCTCAGCTAACACTCATCAAAACATCGTGAAGATGCACTCAGTGTTAGCTCACCTGCCAGGGGACTCTTGCACATTTATATAGATACTAATGAAAAAAAGACACTTTACATAGGGCACATCAAATGCGACACAATGACACTAATGCAGATCTTGATACAATTAGATTCAAATCAAATCCATTACTCAAACTGCAATATAAATGACTCTAAACAAAATCAAATCCAAATCTGATATGGTGTCTCCAACTCCAAATCCACGTGCAATAAGAAGCACGTCTGGAAGCTATGGGCATCCGGTCGGCGTCCTGTGACACATTGTAAGTGAGACAAGGCTCCACCGGCACCTCCTAGCTAACAATAATAGCCTGGTCAGGTGAGATAGGGTTTGAAAGCACACTCAGCCCTCAGTCCAGGCTCCTTTTCCCAAATGAGCGTAAACTTTTTTATTGGATCAACCATTGATACAAGAATTATATTTAAGTAGCACAAGCATGAGTTATGCCTAAATAGGCGGGGTTTGTTCACTGTAGCAAAGTACTGGTGATGAATTTCCTCCGGAGTCGAGAATCTTTGATGAAATTATTTCTCCAAATGTCTCAAAAAATGATATACAAGAGTCATTTAGGGAAAGGATCTAAGGAAAGATTATAGCATATAGGAGTCCCCCCTACACATCCTTGGGTCATGGAGAGGTGGACAAATTCTAGGGTTCAACAGTCTGAGCTCGGAACTTCTGTCTTCAGTCTCGAATGAAAGTGGTCTCTTGGAATGCCACCTCTATAGCTCGTCTAGGTTCCCGCTCCTTCTTTCTTCTTCAGTCAAGTGAAGGGCGCTAGGCTTCTTCAAGGGCACGACTCTCTCCTCTCAACGCAACCGCTAACCTCTATAGTGAGCTTACCTCCACGGCGCGTGCGCTTACACGACGAGAAGCATCCGGCTAGCCCTAGTTGCGTAGGAGTAGCCTTACGAGACGCAGTGGAGCAAAGCAGAGGCTTTGGCTTTGCTCTTACTGTAAGTGTAAGTGGATTGCTAAGTCTTTACTGTAAGCACACGCCGAACTATTTTTCCGCAGGACCTCCCCTACAGTATCCTCACCGCAGTAGCGGGTAAAGCGACTCCCATGGGGCTTGACTATAGGCCGGCCAGTCTGCCTCCTTACCTGGCAGTGTTAGTGGGCGCTCCCGCTACAGTAAGGCAGTGAGCTCCTCTTACTTACTATTGGCGTGGCCGGTCACCCACGCCACGGTAGGGCTGTCCCCACTATAGAAATGTGCGCCACTGTAGGGGCTGAGCTCCCTTTCTTTTGAGTGGCTCTTATCAGAGACAAAAGCTATTACCGTAGAGTGGGCCCTTTACTATAGTGCTAGTCTATAGTGCGCCACCCACGCCACGGTAGGGCCCTATAGTGCTACTGTAAGCTTGCAGTAAGTCAGGCTTACACCCAGACGCACAAAAGGAAGCCTTACTCCGAGGGGGAAGAAGATATTGTCAGTTTTGCAAGGCTGCTGCCTCCACTAACACTGCCAAGTAAGCGTAAATCAAGGGTAATGGCGGCCGGCCAGAAAAAAGTGAGGACCTTGGCGAACACGGCCTCAAAGTATCAAATACTAAATGCAGTCTCTCTCTCTCTCTCTCTCTTACGCACACGCACGTACACACAAGGGTGTGGATCCAGTTCCTTCAGGATTTGGGTCCAACCCAGGTTGGACCTAGTCTACCCATCAAGGTGAAATTCCTGGCTGGCCCTGAGAACAAGGGTAGAAACATGAGTGCTTCATACTGCAGGTTGGTTGGTAATGAAAAATTTACGTCTGCTACACAGCAATTATTACATAAGCTGTACAATAATTGCTTTGCACATAAGTGTTTCAAACTATTTGTCTGTAAATGCCATATTTTTTTACTTCATTTATTTAGAACACGATTTTTATAAAGTTAACCGGCTAGCTCGGACAGGTAATGAGCCTATCCAAGTTGAGCGTGAACTATTCACTAGCTTAAGCTCTTAATCTCATAAGTTAAAAATTTAATTTGAACATAAAATTTTTTATTGAAAATGAAATATGTCTATTTTAAGTCAAAACTTTCTTTTCTGTAGTTTATATTTTGAAATTGAAACATTTGACGACATGTGACCTACCTACTTAGTCGGGCGAACATGGTTCCCACATGCACACTGGCGCACACAGAAACAAAAATTCTCAGCTTAAGATAAGAACAATCATGTGGGTTTCCCTTTTTCTTTTCCTACTAAAAGATTTGGTACGTTGAATGAGAAGTTACAATGAAAAAAACATGCTTAAAGTGGTTTAAATATCTTTGCTCCAACAAGCAGACATAGCAAGTGGAACAATAAAAGAAAAAAAAGAGTAAAGAAAGCCTCGGATTGAAATTAAACAAGAAAGATGATAACATGCAAATATCTTCAAGACACGAGTTATGCTAACCTGTAGGTTTATTTGTCGTTTTTGGTATCAAAGGATCGAATGTAAAGAATACCGATGAATTCTTAGAGGATACATTGAAGACCCTTTGTTTCACTTTTGCTTTGTAAGAGTGCAGTCAAGTCCTAGAAATACTGCATTCTAGACAGACTAGTGTATTAATATAATAGGTTTATGTAATTATGGTTGAGAATTATAGTGAGTTTTCTCAAAACAACTAGAAAGGAAGAAAAAGTTAGTGGAGAACTTACAGGATAGAAAGATCAATACTGATTTGCATTAGTCTCGTGCTTCTATTCATAAAATATCTCTTTCTAGCCATACACCAAACTTGATAAAGGTTTTATCTAATAAATCATAAAAATAAAAGTGAACATATTTAATTCTTGTGCTTGTAAATTCATCATCCAATATGATCTACTCATTAAGCAAGTTACGTCTCAGAAAATAACTGAATGTTTTGGATCCGTTCAAGATGCTACAATCCAAAACCCATAATATCTCTAGCTAGATATGAGTCATTAAAGGGCGTATTCTACCCTGAATCAAGGGATACAAGTGCAGTTATATATGGATGGGCATAGTGAGTGATAGTACACTGCACTGCCAACTAAGTGGACAGAAATGTTAGATATAACTGTGCTTTTATGCCATTGTCCTGATACTGTCACTAATGGTGAAATATGCAGTTGGAAGTAAAACTCCTACCTACCAAGCAGACTCAATCATTCATGATGACACTTTACCCACTTGTATGCTATCCTCTGGAAACTGGATTGCTACTTTAAATAGGTTGGATTATATGGTGAAGTAATCAAAGAGAGCTAGAATGCAATCTTTCCCTGTAATAATGCAAAATTTCCTCTATGATTTGGTTTTATGTGACAGCACAGGCCTGAACATCAAGATAGAGGAGGACCAAGTTATATAAAAATTCAGATTTGAGTTCTTGTCGTCACGTGTGTATGTGTGTGAGAGAGAGAAATTTTAACCTCCTTTGGTCGCGATTCTCATGTTCAATGATTCTTAGAAACAAACACTGCCACAAGCAAGTTGATGGAAGTATCAAGAATGAAATTAATGTAATTTGAAATCAAGTTCATTTCCATATGAAAGAAAATACCAGAAGTTGAAAAACAAAATATCACAAAACAGAGGTAAGACCAACCATTAGCATATACAAAATATGCTTGACAGGAAAAAAGCTGTTGCAAGATATGCGCCGCACAAGAAAAGACTGGATTTCGTGACAATATTATTAGAGATGAAGTTGGTACAACACTAATTATAGATGACAAAAAATGAAGCTGAAGATAGTTTAGACAGTTGTAAAGGTGGCCGGCCTGATGGAGATTAGTGAAAAACTATATGAGTGAACGCTTTGGAAGAGTTAAATGACGACTCAAAATTGCAGAAAGAACTCAATACAGCGTATTGTCGATTGTTAAAGTTTAATGCTAATAAGACTACGGACACCACCCCACGGACACCACCCCATGTTTGTGAGATGAGGGGTCGTTTTGGTTTTATCAAAGGCAAGGCTCACTGACAAGGATGATGGCTCTCTGACTATACGTCAAGAGTTTGATACCTCAAACAGGAAGATAGCTTACATGCATCACGTAATAGGTCTGCCTAAACCCAGCTTGCTTAAAGGAAGAAGAAGAACTGATAGTAAACCATATAGTAACCTCACAAATCATCCGTGTGGGTCACATGGGGTTTGGACAAACTGTCCTATACCCAAAACTTGCATTACAGAAAAATCGATGCCATTGTCTTGATTTGAATTGGAGATTCCCTCATGTGAGAAAATCTTATCATTAATATTATTGTAACTTCTAATTGTCAGCTTGGACCAAACCCAAAAGCTGATTGGGTCAGAGACTTCACTGGTTTGCATTAATCACAAAATAAACTTCGAATTATGGAGAACAATGGAACCGGACTGAAACATTTCACTGCGTGTGGCATTTAAGAATCAGATTTCTACCGAGTGCACCCTTGCAATTCATTTTACCCACCAAGAAATTTGCAATCAGAGGAGTAAGTACGAGAGGAGGGAGGAACCATCATGTCTGCTAAGAAAGAGCATTCTGGGAAATATTGTCATGGCGCAAGAGATGTTGCACTCGATGAGAATGATGATGGAAGAAAGTAAAGAGAATCTAACGAGAAAGATGATAAAAGATTACATAAACTACCACAAAGAGTTGAGGTTGAATATACAAGAATTGAATGACGACTATACTTTCAAGAAAAATGATGCGGGTGCTTCCCATTTAGTTCCTGCAAAGAGTTGAGACTGGATACACAAGGCGATAGAATCGTCTTTCTTCAGAGCCCTGAGAACTACTTATTCATGCATAAAAACAGGAGAAAATCTAAAGAAACCGAGACTTGAGCTTGTTAAAAGGCCAAAACAAAAAACTCAATAACAGATGCGAACAGGTGGAAGGATAGAAAACTCTTGGTCTCCAAGAGAGCCAAAAGAATAAAGAAACTAAGTCTGGGTTGATCTGGCCAAACAAAGACAGCGAAATCGACAATAGGAGGGAGCCCAGCCAGACTATATCATCTCAACTGATGAGCTGACTCTCCTTGTCTCTCGAATGAGTTACACTAACAGCGGTAAGATAACTTGACGTTGCGCACTGAGAAAGCCTATTAACAGTGGCATATGCTCTAAGAGTCGAATCAAAGTGAGACCCACCACCTGATCACCTGCATGATGAGGTTGTCGTCATCATATTGAAGGTGCCAGTGTCTTAATTGTCATTACTATTAGTGAATTGCCAAGAAAGAACAACTTCCATCCTTCAGAAGGTACAGTTCTCAACCAAGTTTGAGAAAAGTTCAGCAACCCGGATATTAAATGATTCTCGCTTTCTCTCTCACACACGCGTCTTCTAAAGTGAAGTATCCGAATCGAGCAGTGAAGACTAAAGAGGTATCCATACAACGAAAAAAATGATTGAAAAGAAGAAGACTTGAGTGAGCTCCATGTGAATATCCAACAAAGCCTGTTGGGAAACATTTCACGTGGTTGGCGGATCGGCATTCACCTAAAGTGAAGAGAATGACCCAAGGATGTATGAACATTCAACGTGACCCATTCACTCGATAGAGTGATGCGCCCAGCATTAATCATAAGGGACAAATGGAAACGGCATCTCCAAAGAGGTCGCTTCTGAAAGTTAGCCTGCTCACATGGTACTTTGCTTAGTTCAAGTGGCCCTAAACGCCTACGTCATAATAAGTGCTACTGTCCCTACGACGTAAATATAGGTCAACTCTCTCTATATATGTAGAGAGAGAGAGAGAAAGAGAGAAAATCCTTATGAAGTTATCGATTGGGATGAAGCCTTTAAGATGGGTTCAGATCATAAAGATAGCGAGTGTGACATTAACTGGAGACTGAACTGCCATCCTTTGCTCATATTTAAACGAGAAAATATGCTCACTATTTGCTTCATGTATTAAGATTGTTGACTCGCTGGTGGCCCGGCATAAACCTCGGGACTCAAATCAATTCTTTAATTCTCGGGATCACTTTTTTTAAAATAGTATTCTGATGGTCAATTCGCTTTAACTTTGTTTAACAAGAGACCTCACATTGTAAGCTGCTCTCTCAGTTTTCAAGCTGCAGTCTGGTCATGTCTCCCTCTACGTAATGGAGTCTTGGCGATGGAATGTGGTGTGTGCTGTTGTCGACCCAAAGAGGTCAAAGAGCATAGCGTATTTCTATCGATCAAACCGATTCGTGGACTTGAATCTCAAACTTGGCAGCAATATATGATCTCATAAACAGGGAAGAGTTCAAGTTTAAAGAGCACGTACTAGGATTATAAGATGAATATGACTGAGAAGCTAGCTTTCCAACAGTATAGACAACTCACAAAAGAAGAAGAAATAAAAACTGAATAGCGATAGGAGGGAAGTAGATCAGGGGCACTTGCGCTGGAGGCCGTGGGTGGTCTGGTTGGCGTAGCAGGGGCACTCCTCGTAGTGGCCAGCAGTGCCAGAAGGCACACACTTGCACCTAAGGCAGCACGTCCCGCAGGCTCGGTTGCACAGGTTCGGCCTCGACGACAGGTTGCATCTCGCCGTGCACGCCGCACCACAATCTGCGGAAACAAATCCATTAGTAATTAATAAACAGAAGAGATTATGTGCACTGGTGTCCAATGCATTCTACCAAAGAAAGAGATCATGTAACACTGCTTATCACTTATGGATACGCTCACAATTCCAGATGAAGCAGCTTAGTGGGTTCTTACTTAGATTCCAAAGAAAGTGGTGTATAGATCAGTCTTTTATGAACTAAGTGTAAAATCCAATATATTCAACTGAAGTTTAGCGAACGAATGAGTCTCCGTATATAGTTAGTTTTTCCATAGAAGGCACGCTAAGTTTTTATTCGCGCTAGAATGCATTGGAATGAACGTTAAAACAGACCTTGTTTCTGCATTTGCATTTTCCTTTATGAAGGCATATTTCCATGTTAGAATATTCATATATATGAAGCTGCTGTAAGCATTGGCTTCCGTTCTTTATTCTTTGAGGGTGCTCAAGTGTAGCTTATATACCTATTGATGGTGGACTTGTAGACTTTGGTGGGGGAAGAGGCGTGGTCGTTGGCGGAGGCAGAGTCTTCGGTGGCGGAAGGACGGCCGGAGGACGCAGAGTCTTTGGTGGAGGAATGACAGCCGGCGGAGGAAGAGTCTTCGGTGGAGGAGTGACGGACGGTGATGGAAGCGTCGTCGGTGGAGGAATGACCTTTGGAGGAACCACAGTAGGCGGCGCTGGAGTCGTTGCCACCGGGGGAGATGAAGCTGGAGGACTGTTAACGTCCGCACCTACCAACTGCTAACACCAACAAAATAAGCTGACTCACTTCAACACAACACTACTATATAAAGGTTTCTGCTTGTGTGAGAGAAAATACCATTGTGGATTCTGAATCTGCATGAGAGAGGAGAGGAGAGATAACCAGGCAGATGATGAGAAGAACACCAGTGAGAGCCATTCAGATATTTTTTTGCTTTCGTTGATGCGAGAGAGAATGATAGGTGGCACTCATATATTTATAACACGAAGAAGGGGTTGGCAGGAAAATCCAGTCAGAGAAAAACACACTCAGCAGAAGAGAGGTGCGCAGGAGCCGTCCGTCGGTGGTCTTCGGCCTCGCGTGTGTGAAGACTCCGGACCCACCTAGAAGCAAGGTCGTCTTCGTCACTCTGGCACACGTGCAAACCCGACCCGAGAAATTGAGTGGGTGGCAGGTGAGGGGCCCCAGAAAGAACGCGGTTTCAGAGAGACCAGCTGGTGTGGGTCCCACATAATAGCTGTAACCGAACAGCTGTATATTCCGTGCGCCTTTCGCTTCCCCCCCCAACTGCGTTCAGAAAGTTCAGGAGGAGAAAATTATCCGTTCTGGGTCCCGGGTGGGTCTGCCAGTGTTTTGGATCCAACACGATCGGATCTGGTACGGGAGACCCGGTTACGGAGTTGATTAGATTGAAGATTGGCATATCTCAGTGGTTATTAGATCGAACCAGAATTGGTTCGAATAAACATACAAAACGAACCCGGATCCACATCAACCAAAAGCAAAACCAAGCTTTTTCCTACCTAATGGGACCCAAGTGGGCAAGAAATAACTCTCAACTGGTTTCATTCTAAATCGAATTCTTAGAAATCAAAACTTAAAGAATGCAAAACGAGCTGTAGTTCGCCTGGCTACAGGGTCGACTCATAAGTTGAAGGTCATGAGTTCGATACTCTATTCGGCCTCCCTGTTGTACCAAAAAGAAAAACCACAAATAATGCATAGTATGAAGACCAAAACGAAAACAAATTCACGAAGTGGATTCAGCTACTTCGATTTTAAACAGCCATTGTGGTAGATCTTGGAACAAACCCTCATTTAACTCAAAATCTCAAGCTTTGTCGATCAAATGGATGTCCCATCTTTACATAAGACTCAATTCCGACGGTTGCCGTTGGGCTTATTTCGATGGTCAAATATAACCGGAACATATAATTCCGATTGTTGTTGACTAAATTATTTCTTCGGAAAGGGAATGCAGAAAACATTTTTGTGGAATAACTTTATTTCGATTGTGGAAACAGTCAAACCCTTAACGAAAATAGTAAGATCGTGAGTTATTTGAATGCCTTCTACAGATCGTGAGTGAACAGTAGCCAACCAATAGAATGATCAATAGAGAAAAGATAAACAACGTAGATCAGCTTTCTTTGAATGTCTTCTACTGATTGTACGGGAATTATTTGAATGTAAATCCACAAGAGAGCTACCTAACGCGGGCTTTGGCAGCCAATTAAAGCCATAAATTTTGCTTGTTTGTTTGCGTTCGTGCTTTTCTTCAGCTAAGTTTTCTTGTTTCTTAATCTAACTCCTCCGCCACCTTTGTGGTTTGAAGCAGGAGGAAAATAGCCAGAGGCTGTGGACGGCTTGCAGCGGAGGTTTAAGCGGTAGAAGAGGGTGCTATATTTGTGCATAAAAGAGGTGTTCGCATGTACCACAACCTCTCTCTCTCTCTCTCTCTCTCTCTATATATATATATATATATATATATATATATATAGAGAGAGAGAGAGAGAGAGAGAGAGAGAGAGAGAGAGAGAGAGAGAGAGAGAGAGAGAGAGGATCAATTGCACGAGCCTAAACAAATTGAGCCAAGATTAAGCATGTGGGCATGTCGTCTCCTTAAAATATGTGTGTTTGTTGTATACCATACAAATTACTACATGAACTTCAATGAATAACCAAGATCAAGGTTCATGGGAGAAGTTTACATTAGTTGGTTTCGTAATGTGTAATGATTATGCTCTGTCTTGCCCTGGACCTGCATACTTATTGCACGAGCATGGCATGTGTTACGGCATGCAGCTGTGATGTGATCATGTCAAACTAAATCGCATGCATCCCATTATGAATCTCACCCTCTCTCAAATCATATATAGTTGAATTTTTTTTTGTGATAGTTGGAATTATTTCCGCGAATAGTCATAACAAAGCCTTCTTTCTAATAGTGCATGATGTAACGTAAAGGTAGCCATTCTCGACAACCTATCACAGAAACGATTGGATTGACATCCAACCTTATCTATGGCGGGCATTACAGTGCTTATCCGTAACAATCAGTCTATTATGAATTAGCACTATAACGATTGGATGAGACTCCAAACGAAAAGCCCAGTCACAAAACCCGGGAGGAAAGGAGCCGGTGCTGCTTTATAAAAATAGAGCAGCGCAAAGGGATTAAACACAGTGAAAAAGAAAGAAAAACCCTCTATGAAAATCCAGCTATGTGGTAACCAGAAAACTCAAAATACCCTTACCTCTCTAATTGTGATTCTGCTACTCAGAAACAGAAGAAGGTTCACCGCTACATACCAGGAGCGAGGAACAACGAAAACCGCCTCGGGTCTTTGCAGAGGTCGCCCAAAGCCGTCACATGCAGCATATATATATATATATATATATATATATATATATATATATATATATATATAGAGAGAGAGAGAGAGAGAGAGAGAGAGAGAGAGAGAGAGAGAGATGCTCATTTCGTATTTACCAGTTCTCTGACTGAAGCAACTTGGTCTATTAGCCTGTCATCTTGTTGCTTCTATGTGGCCTGTCTCATTTTCTCCTTTATGTGCTCATATCAAGATGAAGAGAGCTAATAAGCCAAACACTAGCTTGCTCAATTTATACAGTTTAATTTCATTTAAACAATAACGTTGTTGCTCATTTAAAGTAAAAAGTTAGCTCTTCAACCCAACCTTGTTTAAAAATGTAGTCATCTTAACACATTGAAGCCATGTATTTAATCTAACTAATTGAGTTAAAATGTTAATCCACATGCACCCCCCCCCCCCCACACACACACACACATAAATTGTGCGCGCACACACACACACAAAATGGATAGAAAACTAGTTCCAGGAAGGTAAGACACATTAGTGGTTGCTGAGATGCTCAATACTGCAATAGTCATATGATCGGCTTGCTTGAATATAGCAAGGTTTTTCTCAAATGAAGACCTTATCCTAATTCTAGTTATCTTCATATCTCCTATGTTTTGTTTCTACATATGGTTCTTAATATATCCATCCCTTATTCTCTCATTTTATTGCATTTTCTTACATCTTCACAAAGTTCAGAGTAAATATATTTGTGCGACGATACGACAAGCATCGGCAGCCTGGTGCAGACGGCCCAGTTCCGGCCGGCTTACGTTACTTTAACTAGGTCCCAGTCTTCAAATGAACCTAGTGGCCTGAACTGGATCAAACTCGGCAAAGGTACTGAGAGTCTGGCCTCTAGGCTCTCCTCTTGTCTGAAACTGCAGGCATCAGGCGCCATTTTTATGAGCTTGTCCGGTACACCATCATGGTGCAGCTGTGCTCGCCACTCACCTTCCTAACATTCCTTTACTCTCTGCTGCTCTACAAAGGCATGCTCGCTCTCTTCGCTTTGTTTTCCTCTTGCAAATGTACTGATGCAAGTTTAAAGCACACATCTGATATTGAAGTTATGACCTTCAACACCATGGTTCTTTTGAGTCAACGTGGTTAGCCTGGAGAGTCGTGTTTCATTGTGCCAACCAGTCAAGGGACCAATGGGTGGCTCATTTTGCCAAGGTTTTTTCCCCCTAGAAGTGCATACGAAAAGTGAAAATGAAATTCGAGTAAGAATCACAAATGCATGGTGAGAGAAACAGACCTTGACTCGATCCATCGGAAGAGTAAACCTGGCTGAACCAAGACCCGGCTTCGCCTTAACCAAGTGATCTAGGATGACTCGAGCAGTTCCTGAGACAGACTGCTAGATTCCCAACTAGGCTTATGACCTTACTCTTGAGGCTTCAATGGCTTTTGCCTGTTTTACCAAAATTTTACATGGTAATTAAGTTCTCTCTTGTGTTTGGCTGGAATTACTTTCCCCAGTTATTTGAAGCATGCCCATTGTATTTCCCCCCACATTGAACACCAAAGTTGATTGATTTAAGAGAACTGACCCACAAATGAAGGCTGAAATCGCGGTTTGCTGCGTTTATCTTGGCAAACTAGAGTTACAAAGTGGACTGACAATATTAAGATTAGAAAGATGTGAACATCAACAATGCTTGGTTGGTTCTGAGTGGTTGGGCACTCAGCGAAGGTCTGGAGTTCGAATTCCGTGAATGGAGAAAACCAGCTATAGGAGAGCTTAACTACCCCTGTAGCCGGCCGCGAACCGGATTAATGGGGTTTGGGGACACCCGTGGTATATTTCACTCAAAAGAAAAATATAAGAACATCATCTTGTCATCAAGACCATAAATTGGAGTAATTACTGTGTCATAATATTTCCACACAAGACTCCTTCCGGCTACTGCTATTGGAAATAATAAAACTCAAACTTGTATTTTTAGGTTAGCTGTAATACAATATAAATCCAATATGTGCGAGAAAACTTGATTTTATTTTTAGATTTAGTATTACAGTTGATGTGGTACTCTTCTTTTTTTAAAAACAATGGGAGGTAGAAGCCAAACACACACACACACAACTATCACGAACCAAAGACTTGTCATCTTTGAGTGGGTCTCATAGCGTCCTACCAGTGACCTAACGATACTCTTTTTCTTTAATCACCTGCTAATTTTACCTTTAATGGGTTTGGAGGTTGGTGGGGTTTCGCACACCCAGGCTAGGTTAATCTCTAGCTCAACTTAATTGGGTTTGGCATGTGCGTGCACATTACACACACACACACACACACATATATATATATATATATATATATATATATATATAGAGAGAGAGAGAGAGAGAGAGAGAGAGAAGATACATACAAAAACATATATATATATATATAGAGAGAGAGAGAGAGAGAGAGAAAAAGTTTTATTCGCATAATGTTTCCGGTGATAATCATTCATAATCTTTCATTTAATATAGTTTTATTATTTAAACTGTCCATTGTCACCATTCTCTATTATTTATTACTGACCTTCTACATGTAATAGTACATACTTTAATTAAAGAGATGATGAAAGGCCACAGAAATTGAAAAGGTGAAATCATGTGGAATAAGAGATTATGCATTGTAAAATATTATAAATAAAAAACTATTCGTTTTCTCTTTCTCTATACCCACAATATTAAAGAGGCAAAGGTAGGTTAGTTAGGTTAGGGCAAGGCAAGGACAGAAGACGAGGTTTGGAGTCTGGCTTTGTTGGTTCCGAAGCAGAAGCTCAGGCATGGCCGTCTCTCTCTCTCTGTCACACAGACACACACAACTAGCCGTTTGGCAAGTTCGAAGTTCCCGCCTCTGTTCATGAAGTTGAGCTTTCTTCGGTCTCATTTTCAGGTTTTCGCCTGCCACATAAGCATAAGACGACGAAGAAGAGGGAAGACAGCGATTTACGAATTGGGGTTTGAAGAAACTGGTAATCTTTACCTCTTGTGGTAGAGTTTCGCACATAGAGTGAAAGGAGATATGGGAGCGAGGATTCCCGTTCAGCATTACAATTTGAAGTCCACCAACTCCTACGTAGAGAGCTCTTTGCACGATCTCAACACGGTTGACGGGAGGCTCGGTAGCATCGACGGTATCGGCGATGTCGAGCGGGAAGCTGTGACGGGGGGTAGCCTAGACAACGACGACGAGCCCAGCTCGGTGGTGTGTTATTTTCTTCTTCGAGTTTTATTATATCCCGCTGTTCTTTGTAATATAATTTCTTTGGTTTGAAGACTCCGGCTTACGCAGACTGCAGCTTCGGTTCTTTGAGCTTGTTTTCCTGTGGACTATGATTCGCTTTTCTTGCTATTTTCTGTCTACCATTTGAGTAGATTTCTAGCTTTTTTCATCAAATAGTTTGTTGAAATTCAAAATTCAAAATCTTTATATATGACTTAGTTTTGCCATGTCCTGTGCAGATCATGTGTTTCATTTTGTGGAAATTCCAGTGATACATTAATGGTCAGAAAACCATTTTCTTAGGAGTTAAAGTAGTCATACTTTTTCCAGAAAACCATTTTTTTGTTAATTTTACTAGTGGAAATTGGTAGCCCACGTTTGTAGATTCAGTTGCTATCACGAAAGTTAGAAGCGAGGTCATTGGTTCTCTTGTACATGGAGCTCTTTTATATTTCTTGCTCGATTACTGATTTTTCTTTCACGTGATAGAAGAAAAATGTTACATATTGCAGCTAAATAGTTGAGAGGATAGTTATTATACATTCATCACGACGCATTTTCCTTAGCATTGCATGTAGAAATTCATACGCTGCTTTGCTAAACAGCATCAGTTCTTCTCTGAATGTATTCTGTTTTGCATTCTATGTCTGTCCTATTGTCCTATATTTAATGGCTTCATGCTACATGGTAGGAATGTATGCACGAATCATTCAGAAGTTCTCTACCACTGCATGCTGTTGAGGTTGAAGAAGATCATGTTGCGCTTGAAAGTGATGAGCCATCTAGATCTTCTTATGGAATTTTGACCATTGAAGGTAACTCCCGAGAAGCTGTCTACTTCGGAAATTTAAGGTTCTCCTATTGTAATTTTTACGCATAACTTGAGCAATCAGCTTTAAAGTGACATTGGAGTTACTTGCTTTTAGATGTTTCACCAATTGAAACAGCTAGAGCAAGGTTTTTGGACATTGTTGTGGACCATTTTCTTCAGGAGCATGTTGTCGAGCCTCAAGGCTCTGTGGGTTCAGATTATAATAACCAATCAGGGCAGGACAAACTAAGCAAGCGGAAGTCCAGGGAAACTCAATACGAAGGCGACTCAAGGTTTGTTTTACCCTTGATGTATGTGGCAAATTTATATGAAACCTTGGTACATGATGTGAATATGCGGTTGTCCTCATTGAATAATATTCGTGAAAAGACCATTGGAGTAGCACTTGAGGCAGCGGGTGGTTTGTACAGAAAACTAGCAAAAAAGTTTCCAAAGAAAGGTATTTCATAGGCTTTCTACTGTCTCCTTCATTCTCCAAGGCTCTAGATACTAATATGTTCGACAACTGCATGCATTTTTCTAGGACCCTGTTCATTCAGACGAAGGGAATTGGCAACTTCCCTTGAAACAAGAACAAGGTTTCCGGAGCTTGTAGTACAAGAAGAAAAACGTGTACGATTTGTCATTGTTAATGGTTTAGCAATAGTTGAAAAACCAGATACTATGTCTGCAGATGATTCTGAATGGTAAGCTTCAATAGACCTTTTACTTTCTTTTGTTTCTTCTGATCATATTTGTTACTAGCCACACAATTTTTCTATACATGCGTACCTTTCAGTTACATATTTAAATTTCATTAATATGTTGAATTCATATCCTACTTACTGTGCTTCTTTCCATTTCCTTTCCTGTGAAACTTATGAGGCATCAGCGAGCTCTAAATTTTTATAATGCTTCTTAAAAATTGATTGTCATCACGGTTGTTTTCCTGTTAGCTGCTTGTACTGAATGGAAATTATCTGGCAGGGGCTGTTTTCTAAACTGTAAAGAACTTTTGGTCACTACATTAAAAATGATGATATTACATCATACAGTTTTCTGGACATAGTACATTAGTTAATGAAAGAATGTCTTGCTCCAAACATGACGCATTCATCTAACCAACAACTTAACTCCGGATGCCGTTTTAGACTTTTCATCTTGATTCTGTCTTTAATGTTTTTATTTAACCCTTGTTTCTATCTACATGACAGATTTCCTTTAATATAAACATGACTTAACCAAAGACTGAATTGTGTATATGTGTATATTTTTATGAAGATTTAGAGTTTAGCTTTTTATCCATTCTTGATACGGTGGTGGCCAAAATTTATTTAAGGCCAAAAAATGTTTCTGATCAACTCAACTATTTGTCTCGAGTCATTGGCATCCATATACAAATTGAAACGTTTCCTTCTGACATGGTGCCAATTTTCAAGTCTACTGAGCTTCTAGCATTAATATGCACCCCCCCACACACACCCATGCTCACATGTGTATATATGTGTTTATGTGAAAATATATGCACACACACACACACACATATATATATATATATATATATATATATATATATATATATATATATATATATATATATGTGTGTGTGTGTGTGTGTGTGTGTGTGTGTTATTTATTTATTTATATTGGTATTCAGGATTTATATTTAACTCCGCCCATGTAAGGGATCACCCTTGTATTGCCGGTGCCAAGCCCGGATAAAAGAGGAGGGTTGTGGTAGGCTTCCGATAGCTAGCGTAAAACTACGTCAGATTTTTATAACATGGATTACAAAAATTATGAGCATTGCTTTGGGGCGTCCCCGCTTAGCGACGTGCTGCAGAGCCTGAATGCCGTAATAAGTAAGCAAGGGCCACTACATTTTCGCCCGAATGTAGTGAATCAATTGCAGAGAGAGTTCCCACATCATGGATGGGTGTGGGTAAAGAAGTTAGTCCCGCTACATTATCGCCCGAATGTAGTGAATAATTTTCAGAGAGGGTCTCCACATTTTGATTATGGATGAATGCGGGGGGGTAAGGAAGCTAGTCCTAGATAATAAGATTCGTATTGGTTCTTCGAATATCGTAACATTATCCGGTAAGTTAATGGAGGTGGTAGATACTATGATTCGGAGAAAGATTCATATTCTACGTTTACAAAAGACAAAATGTGTTGGAGAAAAAGCAAAGGAGATAGAGAATACAGGTTTTAAATTATGGTACTCAGGTAAAGAAAAGGCTCGAAATAGAGTTGGTATTATCATAAATAAAGATTTAAAGGATAGTGTAGTAGACATACAACGATATGGTGACCGAATCATGACGTTGAAATTAGTGTTAGGAGCAGAGGTTTTTAATATAGTTTGTGCTTCCGCACCCCAAGTAGGACTAGAAGATAGTATAAAGACAACTTTTTGGGAAGAGTTAGATAAGGTGATTCAAAAGATTCTATAAAGGGAGATGATTTGTTTAGGAGGAGACTTAAATGGACATGTCGGTAAAGAGATGAAAACTTTGGTTTTGGGGATGTAAATGAGGAAGGTAGGGAGATTTTAAATTTTGCTGTCATTTGATCTCTTTATAGTCAATACAATCTTCAAAAAATGAGATGAACATTTAATTACTTATAAGAGTGGCTTATCACAAACACAAATTGATTACTTTATTTATAGAAAAAAAGATAGAGCATGTTGTAAAGATTGCAAGGTTATTCCAAGAGAAAGCTATACCACCGAACATCGACTTTTAGTTATGGATTTACAAATAAAAAAATAGACAAAGAAGAAAAGAGTGCATCAAGCTATTCGGACTAAACGGTGGAACCTCAAAAGCGAGAAAGAAGATATATTTAAACAGAAAGTCCTTCAAGGAGATGTTTGGAATTATGTTGGTACACCATGGAACAATATGGCTATACATATTAGGAAAGTGATGAAAGATGTGTTAGGTGTATCTAAGGGAGGTGTACCGGCACAAAAAGAAGCTTGGTGGTGGAGTAAAGTAGTGCAAAATAAAATCAACGCAAAGAAGGCATGTTACAAATTACATTATGCTAAGAAAACTAGTAAAACTTTAGAGGCTTATAAGAAAGCAAAGAAGGAAGCGAAAAAGTCCTTGAGTGAAGCAAAAGCTAAAATTTGGGAGGTTTTATATAAAAAACTCAACTCAAAAGAGTGTGAAAGAGATATTTTTAGAATAGTTAGGGCTAGAAATAAGAAAACTAAAGATCTTAATTATGTTATATGCATCAAGGATGAGGATAAAAAAAATTTAGTGGCAAATGATGATATAAGAAATGGATGGAAAAATTATTTTTATAAGCTTTTTAATGAAAATAAAGATATTAGTATTAGCTTAGGAGAGTTAGCCAAATCAAAAAAGTATATAAACCACAATTTCTAATGACGTATTCAAAAGAATTAAGTCAAAGAGGCTCTTAAACATATAAAGGGTGGTAAATCGGTGGTACCAAACAATATTCCTATAGAAGTTTGGAAAATACTAGAAGAAATAGGAATCACTTGGCTCACAAGACTATTTAATGAAATATGGAGAAACCAAAAGATGCCCGAGGAATGGAGAGCGAGTACACTTATACCCATATATAAGAACAAAGGAGACATTCAGATTATCGAGGTATCAAGTTAATGAGTCATATTATGAAATTATAGGAAAGAATTATCGAACGTAGGTTAAGACAAGTATCAAGTACAATAGAGAACCAATTTGGATTCATGCCAGGTAGATCTACTGCTGAAGCGATTCAACTTTTGAGACGTCTTATGGAACATTTTAGAGCAAAAAAGAAAGACCTTTACATGATATTTATTGATCTAGAAAAAGCTTATGACAGGGTACCGAGGGAGGTTCTTTGGAGAACTTTGGAAAAAGAGGTATCCCATTGACATACATTAGCCTTATAAGAGACATGTACGATGGTGCAAAAACATCTGTGAGGACTCATGAAGGAATGACAGACTTTTTTGAAGTTAATATTGGGTTAAATTAAGGATCAACTTTAAGTCCTTACTTATTTATAATGGTGATTGATGAGTTAACAAAACATATTCAAGATGAAGTACCTTGTGTTGAAGAATATGAGTTTAGAGTTAGTTTTAGTATATTTGATATCTTAGAACAGAAAATTTGATGTTTTAGGTATTATTGTAATTGTCCAAAGTTATAAGGGCATTTTGGTAATTTTCTATACTAGGAGAGGGGTATTTTGGTCATTTTACAGCTCCTTATATAAGGGTTGATAGGTTGTATTAGGGTTGAAAGTTGCTCAGATTAAGAAAGAGAGAGAAAGAGGGGGGGGGGGGGGGGGGGGGGGGGGGCGGTGGCCTCCATTGGAGGTCCACCCCGTCCTCCAATCTCCATATTTTCTCTTCAATATTTCTTGTGATTATTCAATTTCCGCTACGTAACCACGTTTTCTAACATAGTATCAGAGCCGATCGATCATTGGGAGCTTACTTTCGTCGTGCAGAAGCGGTTCAGTTTCCCCGAGGGAAGAATGGAGCATTATGTGGAGAAGGTCAATAACAGGGGTCTTTACGCCATCGCTCAGGCCAAGTCTCTACGATACAAGCTCCTTGGAGGACTCACTGTTAGGAGGTCTTGCTATGGTGTGTTGCGCCTTGTCATGGAAAGTGGCGTTAAGGATGTGAGGTCATTGCGAGTGGAAAGCTGAGAGAGCAGTGGGCAAAATCAATGAAGTTCAAGGACGGTTATATGATTGCTTCTGGGCAACCTGTTAATGAGTACATTGATTCTGCCATTAGGCATGTTTTGCTAAGAGAGGGTGTGCTATGAATCAAGGTTAAAGTTATGTTGGATTGGGATCCAATGGGCAAGCAGGGACCTACAACTCCACTTCCTGATCTTGTAATGATTCACACGCCAAAGGAAGATGAGGAATTTGCTCAACCTGCCGTGGTGGCCTTAGATCTTGATGTGGGAAGTTCTATAAGAAGGGAAACCCCCTTCTGCTTCCGTTCTGCCCCCATAACAAATGAAAATATGCACAATGTTATGATGTCGTGTATAGAGAGATTCTGCATGCACGTATATATGAGAAGGTAGAAGCAAACAATAGCATACAATGATAGGGAAGATGAAGGAGCATAGGTGCTTTTCTCAAATTGTTCTCGTGTCCCTGCTGGTAGAGTGCGATAAACTCCTCCGGAGCAGCAGAAACAAGGGAAGACGAGCATGTGATCCACTTTAGAGGCAAATTTGGACCCCTGGTTGGCTTGAGCTGCGATGAATTCAGGAGCCACTATTTATCCTAAGAGGCCAGGGCAAGTTGAATGTGATTACTATACGAGAACTGGGGAGTGCAAGTTTGGTGAAGGATGCATATTCCACCATCCGATCGATAGGACAACGCTATTAGTAGCAAATGATGCACATCAAGTGTTTGATGAAATGTTTCATAAAAACTTTAACTCTACAGGACAAGTGTTCGATGAAATGCCTAAGAGAGATGTTTACCTGCATATCAAGTGTTTGTTAAAATGCTCAAGAGGGCTGAAAATTCAGAAAAAGATTTAGAAGACATAAAGTAGCATGTGATGATGGCCTTCATTGGAAAAGCAACTGAATGTGAGTTTAGAGTTGTTGATGGAATGCAGAAAATCAGTCTTTCTCACTACACATGCATGACAAAGCAAATTATAGAAGAGGCTAGAGGAATTTATTGATATAGAATGTGGCAGTATCACCAAGAAGCATGAAAGTTAAAAACCTTGAGTTGCTGAAGTAAAACAGCCAGGAGGGCTGGAAAAGCGGCTGTAGTCACCATGTGAAGGGGCGCAGACAAACTAGTATAAGCAGATGTCTGTATTCTGCTATTTGAGTGGTAGAGAGAGGGCACCCAACTAACACACCGGTTGCATCCACCATGTGAAGGGGCGCAGAAAAAGCCATGTGAAGTGTGTATAGTAGAGTAGTACCTCACTCCCAACTTTCTCAAGAGTAGAAAAAATATAACTTTTTGAAGTGTAGCTGTCGAATCACTTTATAAAGAAGAAGAAAGAGAGAGGGAGCAACCGACACCCATAAAAGGGTCGTGTTCTACCCATGAGTTCTTGATTATTCAAGTTGTTTTACAGAAGCCTCGAAGAGATCGCTCATGCACATGTGGTGAAGAAAGAACCAATTCTTTTGCAAGTTTGGAGTTCATAGTATCTCATTCCCAACTTGAGGGGGGGTGTTAAGAATATGAGTTTAGAGTCAGTTTTAGTATATTTGATGTCTTAGGACAGAAAATTTGATGTTTTAGGTATTATTGTAATTGTCCAAAGTCATAAGGGTATTTTGGACATTTTATATTTTACTCTCCTTATATAAGGGCTGATAGGTTGTATTAGGATTGAAAGTTACTGAGATTAAGAAAGAGAGAGAAAGAGGGGGCAGCCTCCACCTCCGATCTCCACATTTTCTCTTCAATATTTCTTGTGATTATTCAATCTCCGCTGGACAACCACGTTTTCTAACACCTTGGTGTATGTTTTTGCAGATGACATTGTATTAGTGGAGGAGTCTAAGGAAAAAGTTAATAGAAAATTGGAAGTATGGAGAGAAACATTAGAAAGCAAGGCCTCTGACTTAGTAGAACAAAGACATAATATATGGAATGTAAGTTTGATCATTTGGTTACTTTAGAGGACATAGAAATTAAAATTGTCACACATTGCATCCCCGAAAAGGAAAGTTTTAAATATCTAGGGTCAATTTTTCAAAGTGATGGAAGAATTGATGGAGATGTTACGCATAAAATTAATGCTGGTTGGTTAAAATGGAGAGGAGCATCAGGTATTCTTTGTGATAAGAAGATACCATTAAAGTTAAAAGGTAAATATTATAGAGCAGCAATTAGGCCTGCCATGTTTTATGGTTATGAGTGTTGGGCAATTAATCATCAACATGTACAAAAGATGTCTATGACAGAAATGAAGATGTTGAGATGGATGAGTGGTCATATAAGAAAAGACCGTATACATAATGAGGTTATTAG